>JAQBSW010000181.1:140000-259618 GCA_029291075.1 Eudiplozoon nipponicum | reverse complement strand
AATGTTCATTTCAATACCACTTCCCCATGTAGTGTGGTGTCTGTTCAGTAATGACAGATTGGGCATGGTTAGTTGGAACTTTGGGTCTAAATGAATGCCATATGAGCTCCACCTAAAGGAGAAAAAAGACTAACCAAGTTACATTAGTTAGTATATAACTGAAAATTGTGTGCAGTGTAGTGTGCGGCAGGATGGCTCAGCGGTTAGAGCACCAGATTCCGAAGCAGACGTGTCCAGGTTCGAGTCCTATCCGCGGTAAATTCTGGCCAGTACATGATGAGCACCCAATAAGGACGAAACCGGTCTACTGGATGAATTGCCTTTTCTACACTATACAATTCTTAGTTTATACTGAAATATGTAAGTAATTAATGGGTCAGGTGTTTATATCAAGACCGCAACCTTGATTATAATAATTGTTACCACCACCCGCGCAACCAATGTTCGTTTAATTATATAAATGTTCATTTCAATACCACTTACCCATGTAATGTGGTGTCTGTTCAGTAATGGCAGATTGTGGATGGTTAGTTGGAACTTTGGGTCTAAATGGATGCCATATGAGCTCCACCTAAAGGAAAAATAGACAAATTAAGTTACATTAGTTAGTATATAACTGAAAATTGTGTGCAGTGTAGTGTGCGGCAGGATGGCTCAGTGGCTAGAGCACCAGGTTCCGAAGCAGACGTGCCCAGGTTCGAGTCCTGTCCGCGGCAAATTCTGGCCAGTATAGGATGAGTTCCAAATAATGACGAGACCGGTCTACTGTACAAATTGCCTTTTCTACACTATACAATTCTTAGTTTATACTGACATATTGAAATAATTCATGGGTCAGGTGCTTATATCAAGATCGCAACCTTGATTATAATAAATGATATCATCGCCCTCGCAACCAATGTTCGTTTAATTATATGGTTGATAGTGTTCTTGATCATTATTGCCACCCGTTATAATTGGTGCAATATCACGGAACTCAAATGCCGGTTCTTAGCAATCAAAGTAAATTGTCTTATGATTTTCATTATAATCAGTTACGAAGGATTTCGGATCGCGCTTCATCATCGGATGACGTCCAGTGTACTTGGGATTTAACGTCGACTGAACAGCGTCTATTCGGACATAGGTTTGCTTTGCATGTGCTTAACACTTACGCAATATACACTGGCAGATGGTTTCCTCTGCGTCGGCTACGCACATAGACTATTTAGAACACGTTGTAGCTGTTGTCTAACTTTTGTCTCTAATGTTTCATCACAAGCTTCAAAACGGCTTATTATATATGCCTAAAATTGCTTACTGCGAACATAATTAAACTGATCAATTGACGCGTTTATGCTACTGCAATACCTTGATCGCATATCGAGTAGTACTAATTGGAATGTAGTGAGCCAGTCTGATTGTTCGCTAGACGCACATTGCGCCGCGTTTAATTTCCGATGTATAAGTTCATAAAAAAACGATACACTTGTAATTGAACTCTGTACTGCTTCGCACATCATCTTGTGGAGGATGTTGAATCCTCCGCCTTATATAAAATGACCTTGAATGATAAATTTAAACCACCATAGCTGATTGTAACAACTTTATTTAAAAAGAATTTTTTCTTTTTATTTTCCAGAACATTCTTTGTTTAAATACTTGATTTTTAAAATTGTGCGCTATTTTCAGTTTTTGAGTATCTCGCTTCCTGTCTGGTTCTAAAATTTTGGTCTGCTGCATTTTAAAATTTCTTTCCATTATAAACGATTACAACAATTTTCAATATAATCTTCCAATACTTGCCTTGTGTTCTGATATAATATAGCACTGAGGAGGAGCCTTGGAACAGGTATAATTGTTTTATTTGTGGGTCACGTACACATCAAACCAGATTTATTGCTGGGATTGCAGCCTTCCGACTCTCACCTTCCATTTGTCATAGTAAGTGTCAATTTAATTATTATAACATTTGATCATGGATACCGATATTAAGTATGAGGACACATGCATGTTAGTGCAGGACATAGCGGACTTGAATTTAAATGACACAAGCAATAATATAAGCATATCAGACTCTACTGTGAATTTTAGGACTTCCAGCGATCTGGCATCTATGGGGCTTACAGACACGAAAAGGTTAGGGGCCTCAACAATGCGTTCATAAAAAAACGATAAACAAATGAATTGAACTCTGTACTGCTTCGCACATCATCTCACAGGAAATGAAAGTTTAATTTTTAAAAATGGGTGTTATGAAATATGGACATTAATCTGAGTGTCCAGGGTTCCAGTGCCTGTTCTGGTGTCAGTATGTCATGTCGCCAAATGGTCAGTTTGATGATCTCCTCGATGAAAACAGTATGAACAACACTTGAACACTCTCATTTATATTAACTCGTTTGTATTAAAAATAGCCTATCGAGTGTTAATCAGAATTTACTTTGATGACCAGTCGTTAATCATGTTAATAATAATTAAAACAAACAAGAAGAACTGTTCTTGATAAAAATGATGTATTGTACGACAATGAGGAGGATTAAAATCCTAACCTTACAAATATCGATAAAAATGACTGGTAAACTGAAAATATTATTTTTTTACATACAAGAATATAATGACTCTAAATATTATGCGTGCTATATATATATATATATATATATATATATATATATATATATATATATATATATATATATATATATATATATATATATATATATATAGCCAATTGTACCCTTCTTATGTGCAAGAACAAAAAGAAATTTTATCAGATATAAGAAAATTTTCTTTCTCATGGTCTTCTCAAATATCTACTCATGAACATATCTTTATATATAAATTGGAAAGCAAAACAAGATAGAAATATGTGAACAAAGAGAGTATGAAAAATAGAAACCAATCAAATTGCGTGCGTCGCATCCAGTTCAAGCTCAATGCTTGTACGTGCTTCTTCTGCTTACATAAATCCGGCTGCAATTTGTTTATCCATAAGCTTTCGTATGTGCGAGCTCCCTTTTGTTTTTTCATTTAGTAATTACTTTGAATGCTACGTCTGGAGAACATACGTGCGATGTTTCGATGATGTGTTGCGCAATAGCAGACGTGTATTCACCATTTGATTTAAAACAGGCGTTTAAGTTATAATGTTCTCTCATTCGAGTAATTGACCGTCTGGTCGATCGGCCTACGTAAGTTGATCGACAACTTGCGCATGTATATTGGTAAATAATATTTGATATCGACATTAACGGCTGTTTCTCCTTGATTGCTGGTAAAGGCAAGTGTGTTACCCTAAATAACACTCGTAGTTTGGCTGCATTAAATGTGCGTGTCAATGCTGCTTTAACTTTCTTTTGTGCCATTCGGGAAACTGCATCCCCCTTAAATGGGATGTTTAGGTAGACTGTTTTCTTTTCTGGCCCATAATACGTCTGTTTCTGGTTAATTCCCCTTTTAATAATTGATTCAATTAATTGTCTGGGATAGCCATTAGACTTTAAATCGTTAATTTCTTTATTATATTCATTTTCTTTAGAATCTTGACTAACCAACCTGTCAATTCTTGAGAAGCAACCACTAACTGTTGATAATTTATATTGTAATGGCACTAAACTGCTATAATGCAAATACTGTGGAGACCATGTTGGTTTATGGTAAATTGTTCTGTTTAATTTACCATTAGTTTCTTTCTTTAACAGTACATCAAGGAAAGGCAGACAGTCATCTTTCTCGTGCTCTGACGTGAAACCGATATTATTATGTGCTTTGTTGAAACTTTGAAGCAATGTTCGTGATTGCGATCTGTTCTTAAGTAGAAGAAATATATCATCCACGTACCGTATATATTGAGCACATTTACTTATGTCACTCTTTAATGATGTATTTTCTAGATGCCCTAGAAAAATCTCAGCTTCTTTAGGTGACATATTGTCTAACTACTATTGACAAATTAGTGATAACTAGTTGGAACTTCAGTTCAAAGGTGTTACAGCATAGATTCACCTGAAGAAAAGACTCACAAAATCACAAGTTTATTTATACTTTAAAATTATATTGTACACGCGCCAGCGGTGACATTGATGATAAGTCGCAAGACTAAAAAAATTCTATCGTGTTATATTTCGAGCCTCGGCAATTCTGGAAACTATTGATAAGTGACGAAGTAGGCGAGAACTTGTCCTACCAATAAATGGCTTTGGCTATTATTTAAAATGTTTAGCTTGTACCAAATGAATATATATTGTCTCATTTTATGGCGTTAGCACTGGAAATTGCATAGCAGTGCTCCAGGCTGATGTAAACGCTTATCATCTAGAACAAACTAATCTATATAATATAGTTTAGCAATACACGTTTAATGGAAGATATATAGTTGATCTATTGTTCATTATTTTAAATTCTAACAACCGTAAGCACATTGTAGTACAGGCTAGCAAAACGGACACCGATGTCAAATTCACATTAGAGGAAGAAGAAGAGAAAATGTCGCGATTTCTCGAAATTCAAGAATAATACATAGGGAATCCATGCTCATGTGAATATTCATTAATAAAGCAATAGTGTCCCGAATCTTAAAATAGTATTCATAAAAATAGCTTAGCTAACCGAATTAGGACGAAATGCTCCCAACATTAGGTTCAGGATGAATTAGAGCATTTGGGAAAGATCTAGCATATGTTCCAATTTATGAAAAAGTTGGTATATAGTCCAAGACATATTACCATCTCCGGTGCCATGTCAAACTTTACGCAAGCTAATCTTATTATGCACGAAAGACGTACAGTTTCTTTTTAATGGATGCATCTATAAACAAACAGATGCTGTGGAAATGGGGAGTGTTGGTTGAGATTTTCCTGGGCCATCTGTTGAAAAAAATCATTAATAAATGACAAGTAAATGTGCTCAATACATACGGTACGTGAATGATATTTTCGTTGTCCTTAAGAACAGGTTTCAATCACAAATATTGTTTCAAAGTTTCACGTCAGAGCACGAGAAATACGATTGCTTGCCTTTCTTGGATGCACTATAATGAAAGATACTAATGGTAAATTACACAGAACAATTTTACATAAACAAATCTGGTCTGCACAGTATTTACATTACAGCAGTTTTGTGCCATTTCAATATAAATTATCAACTGTTCGTGGCTGCTGTTTGAGAATTGACAGGTTGGTTAGACTAGATTAAAATGACAATCACTATAATAAAGCAATAAAATATTTAATATCTAATGACTATGCTAGAAAATTAATTGAAATAACTCGGATCTGAACATCCCATTTAAGGAGGATGCAGTTTCCCGCATAACACAAAAGAAAGTTGAAGCGGCACTAACACGCACATTTAATGTTTTTTAGGTTAAGACAATCGTTAATGTTGATATCAAATATTATTTGCTAATATACGTGCGCGAGTTGTCGATCAACTTACGTTACGTCGAATTATCCAAATGAGAAAACATAGCAACTTTAACGTATTTAAATCAAGTTTGCGAGCTTGAAGTAAACACCAATCCCATTGTTTTTAACCAGTCGTCGAACAACATAACAAAACTACCGCCAGCCGCAACGCACTGACGCGTTTCGACCTTCCATGATCATCATCAGAGTACGACGGCAAACTGACTATCGAGGATCAAACCGCATTGAATATGTATGGAAATCAAATTTAGATAGGCGGCTCTCACCTCTAGCAGTCTTGCATACATTGAACTTGACTGGAAATGTCGGCTGCACAATTTCTATGCAGTCACGAACATTAACTGTTTGCAGCTTTCGCCACATATAAGCAATACAATAAAACAATAATTGATTGCGCGGGTGGTGGTAACAATTCTTTAAATCAAGTTTGCGAGCTTGAAGTAAACACCAATCCCATTGTATTTAACCAGTCGTCGAACAACATAACAAAACTACCGCCAGCCGCAACGCACTGACGCGTTTCGACCTTCCATGATCATCATCAGAGTACGACGGCAAACTGACTATCGAGGATCAAACCGCATTGAATATATATGGAAATCAAATTTAGATAGACGGCTCTCACCTCTAGCAGTCTCGCATGCATTGAACTTGACTGGAAATGTCCGCTGCACAATTTCTATGCAGTCACAATGGAAGAATGAAGAAGCACGCAAAGAAGGCAGTTTTCGACTACCATTTCTGTGCACATTTCCGCCATGAAATTCGGCTAGCCAAACTAGTTGGAACGACTGACTTTAGATTGTACTCTGATCCTAAAATCCATAACAATATAACTAATCAAGGAGTCCAACCAGTGAGGCAAATTATGCCAGTAATGAAATAAATTCAGCTTCAGATCACAGAAACTTCTTCAATGAAATTCCTTTAGTAAAGCTTTTCCCTGCGCATTCACGCACAATATGCCCATGAACATGTTACTACTCCCATAGCTTAATGTGTCGTAGTGGCTTCTATTTCATTCTAAAAAAACTCACACTAATCAACAGACGACCTAATCGAAATTTATGATCCATTAAATTGAACAGATGCGTAAGTGCAGAAAATCATATAATTTAATATACTTTGCTAAAAAAAAGTCCTTTAGACCAAAGTTATTTTTATTCTTGGTTCTTTATTGTGATTATATATATATATATATATATATATATATATATATATACATTCTTTGGTATGCGAAGCTTAATTAAATTCTTTGTACCCTTTCCGTGTGCAAAAAGAACAAGAAATATGATCAGATATAAGAACAGTTTCTTTCTTATATTCTTCTCAATTATCTATAAATGTACATTTCTTTATATATAAATTAAAAAACCAAACAAAATAGAGAACTGTATACATGGATAGTGTGAAATAAGGAAGGACTAAATGATTGAGCTTGAACTGTAGGTGATGCATGCAATTAAATGGCTTTTCTATCATTTCACACTATTTCCAAGTTTAAATTTTTCTATTTTGTTTCGTCTTTCAAATGATATATAAAGAAATGTTCATTTGTAGGTACTTGAGAAGAATATGAGAAAGTAAGTGTCCCTGTATCTGATCAAATTTCTTATTTTTGCTCATCGAAAAGTGTATGGATATATATACTTTATATATATATATATATGTATGTGTGCGTGTGCAATTAAGTCTACATTACGTATATTTGGCTAAGTATAAAAATGAAAAAAATTTTTTTGTAACATACGTGAATTTTGATCACATTGCGGAAACGTTTTGCTATTGAATGTATTAATTTACGTTACTTGCTGACTCTACGGACGTATAAGCCTACTCCACATGTTTCTCTGCTTGTCGCTCTCAACACTACCTGTTTTAGGGCGCTTTGCAAACATGGAATGACTTAGTGTAAAGAATGTTATGTAGGCGGTCATTTAACCTTGAGTCTTTGCTGTAACTATTGTGAAACTGGTGTTCATAATCTATTTCTTTTCCTTTCTGTGTACTTTACTTTTCACATATTATTATCTTAATTGTGCTTGCTAAATCCTATCGAAATTTTTTTGGCCATTATTGTGTTTATGTTTCTTTGCGTTTTCCTAATGTGAAGGTCTGACGCTCCCGTGATGGCGCATTGTTGCGAGTTTCTACTTGCCCATTACTTGGAGTAAGTGCAAAAAGTATCACTTGCAGGCAATGTAATACTGTTTGAATTTCAAGTACACAATTTATTCTGTTGCATTTATCTCAAATGATTTATATATGTGTTTTAAAGTATTTGTTGAAACCAAATTTTACTGCGAATATAGCAGGCCTTTTTCTGTATTCCTGATTGCCAAGAATCATTATAGATATATCAAAGTCCGTAGAAACGTGTGGTCTAGACCACGTGATGCATGCGATTCTAGCTGAATGGATTCTTACTAGTAAGAGTTTGTACGACAGTAGTTAACGACTCTTTACTTTGTCAAATAACATGTCACGAAAGGTCAGAGCAATCTCTTAGAAGTGTGATTATGAAAGCAATAGTAATTTCAAATTCAAACGCAGTCAGTTAAAGTTGGACATCATGTCATACTCAACGTATAGTATGTTCAGATGCTATTTTAAAGTACGAATTCTATTCGCTTGCAGATAGATACACTTAGAATCAAAAAGACGGATAGCAACCGATTGGCAGATGTGCTACTCTAGGTAAGACCTCTTACTCTGGCTCTGCTCGACATTATCTATCACATTAACATGGTAACCATGACATCACTCAATGTAGCATAAGATAGTTATATATTCTTGGTTGCTAGGAGATAATATACATAAATGTGTGTAGCAGACATTGTGTTTCTGGCAGAAAGTTAGTTCGTGTGTGACAATAAGGACATGCGAATATCAATACAAACCAATGACGTTAGCCAAACGACAAATTGATTTTGTCAGTCGGAAACAGAAATTGATGAGGTATGTATCTACGGTACTGTCAATAGTGTAAATTTTACTTACATCGTAAACTTATCAATAAAAAATGTCGATTGAGTAATACCTAGTGTATTAGAGCATAGCTTTGTTATCAGTCAGGTTTATACATTATGGTTGAAAAAGCTGATTTCTTTTCGCCAGAAATATCGACTGAAATATTGGTTACTTTATATAGTTAATTTTGTGGAGCAAAGAGGATTATGTTGGATTATTTCCTGAAATTGGAGAACAACAAACAAAAATCAGGAAAGGAACATGCAGTTCCGCGCGCACACACACAAACCACCAGTAAATTTCTATTTAGTCGATGAAAAGATATCTTTTGCTTATTTAGCAGCAGTTGTCTAGTAGAATCATCTTCGTAACTTTCTTTTCTTAGTAGGACAAAGTTAGCTGATACAGTGAAATACGCAAGGAAGCTGTATTGCTGATTTGCCTTGCCCGAATGCTAACTTGGCCATAATGTTGTTGTGGATATGTTTAGTTTGCCTCATTTCTGTGAGTTATTCTGATAAATTTACTCATAGTAGCTAGGTATTCCTTCTCTCTCTGCCTCTCTCTCTCTCTTTTTCGTAAATCTCACTAATAATTTGTCTAAAATATTATTTCTGTTTTCATTTATATACTTTTTTTCACTTCTTATGGTTATATGGCAGTGAAACATTGGTCACTTTTGACTTTTGTATGGCTGGACATAATGATGATGATGATTTAGCTGTGGAAAAATGGTGTTAATCATCATGTCCAGCCATAATAAAAAAGTCAATAATGACTAATGTTTCACTGCCATATAAACATAAGGAGTGAAAAAAGTATATAAGTGAATTTAGACAAATTATTAGTGAGATTTACGAGAGAGAGAGAGGCAGAGAGAGAAGGAATACCTTGCTACTATGAGTAAATTTATCAGGATAACTCACAGAAATGAGGCAAACTAAACCTCTCCACAACACCATCATGGCCAAGTTAGCATTCGGGCAAGGCGACATCAGCAGTACAGCTTCCTTGCGGATTTCACTGTATCACGTCATAAACAAAGCAAACCTCGCAGCTAACTTTGCCCTACTAAGAAAAGAAAGCTACGAAGATGATTCTACTAGACATCTACAACAAGATCGCTACTGAGCTCGATTCGATGCCATATCGCTAAGGGTTTCTAACCAAGAACTATAATGTGCACGAGGACTCCATCCTGGCAGACGTGTGGGTCCTATACCACCCAAGTGACTTCAATTGTTTATGCCATGTCAAAATCTGCCCACCTTGTTTCTTACGCCAATTTGGTGCTGGATGAGAGAACAGAGCTCTATTGGGCAATCGAAATGAGGGCATACGCAAAACGTGACCGAGTCAACGAAGTTGATGGAGCCTTATTTGTTTTTTAACGACAAGCTCTTATTGTCAGATCCAAAAATATGTCTACGGATGTTAACGTTAGTTATTCGTTGTTGGTAACCAACATGTGCTATACTTCTCAAACAACGATGATCGAATGCATGTAAGCGTCTCAAATCATCAACTCTAAGAGGCCAAGTTTCACTAGCGTATAGTAAGACTGCGCGTACAGATGCATTGTAAGCACGAAAGGGTGTTGCAGCTGACTGTCTACGCAATAATAAAATAGTACATGAAATGAATATATACTCAGCAAATTTGTAGAATTGTGCGAATGTGTGCGCCAGTGAATGTGATTTTCACATTTCCCGTTCGTCGTACAATGTCTAAGTACAATCCAACTTAATCATATTTAATTATTAAAAAAATTACTACATAAAGTTACAGATATTACGGTCGAGTTGATCTCTGGCGAAAAGCAACTTTTTTGAAAATGGTGTCGTTTATCCCTGCTTTATATTTCAACTTTGCTTAACTACACGCGTAGTATTCCTTAGTTTACATTATCAATACACAAAAATGGCTTAACTTAAACGTTTATACGATTAATCTAATTAAACATACGGTGTATAGCCAATGCAAATTATCCGATTATATTAGCTAATGCCAGTCTGAAGCCAAGGTAGCCAAAGTCAGCATGAATAAAACGCAACCTCGTATGTGCACACGGCTCGTGTCTACTGGCATCTAAGCAGCAGGAGTTGGCTTCGATCTTCAGACTTGTTTTACCCTGATAAGCGTCCATTAGGCACATCCGGTTACACCACCAATTCACCCCGACTTTGGCATGTCCTCTTGGCCTTATATAAAACGGCTAGGTGCATAATTGCATCTTTTTTATTTGCAGCGTATAATATGTAGATATTTTATATTTTAAGCAAAATGAATAACAAATTTTATCCTTGCTTAAACGAACATTGGTTGCGCGGGCAGTGATAACAATTATTATAATCAAGGTTGCGATCTTGATATATGCACCTGACCCATTAATTGCTTACATAGGTCAGTATAAACTAAGAATTGTATAGTGTAGAAAAGGCAATTTATCCAGTAGATCGATTTCGTACTTTTTGGGAACTCATCACGTACTGGCCAGAATTTGCCGCGGACAGGACTCGAACCTGGCACGTCTGCTTCGGAATCTGGTGCTCTAACCACTGAGCCAATCCAGCCGCACACTACACTGCACACAATTTTCAGTTATATACTAACTAATGTAACTTTTTTTTAGTCTATTTTTCCTTTAGGTGGAGCTCATATGGCATCCATTTAGACACAAAGTTCCAACTAACCATCCCCAATCTGTCATTACTGAACAGACACCACATTACATAGGGAAGTGGTATTGAAATGAACATTTATATAATTAACCGAACATTGGTTGCGCGGGTGGTGATAACACCATATTATAATCAAGGTTGCGGTCTTACATAAATAGCCTGACCCATTAATTACTTACATATGTCAGTATAAACTAAGAATTGCATAGAGCAGTAAATCATCCAGTAGACCGGTTTCGTCCTTATTGGGAACTCATCATGTACTGGCCAGAATTTGCCACGGATGAGTTCCCAATAAGGACGAAACCGGTCTACTGGATGAATTGCTTTTTCTACACTATACAATTCTTAGTTTATACCGACATATGTAACTAATCAATGGGTCAGGTGGTTATCCTTGCTTATCGGAAAGTTACTATGAATTTTTAAATTCTCACGTTCCAGAAAAGAGATTTAATTTTCATTTATTCTTGTTGGCCGTATTTCTTTAGCGCAAAAGCATTTTTTTCCACATTGAATCTAACAGGAAATTAGCAGTTCCGATATTATATTTAATATGCGAATATCGATTCAAACTATTTTATACTTCATAAATGTTTTTCATCTGGTAGAAAATTGTAGGTTGGCCCATTTATATTCCATTCATGCGCAAAAACGCAAAAAGTTGAAGTTATTGCAGAATATACCGACTCAGAAATAGCGAAATACAAAAACATCATGCTCTGCACAAGTGTACAGTAGAACTTTCTTACTTTAGTTTGTTTAGAAAAGGATCCCGTTTGACAAAGTTTTTCTTCTGAATGACCATTTTGTGTAAACTTTGACAGAACCTCAATATGCTTGTTTAGTATTTTGCATGTTTGTTCTCGAGAGATTAAGTAGCACAGTATGCTACGTAGAATTGTGTGGTTGCAACTTTTGTCACGATAATTTCGCACAGTCTTGTAGAACGCGTAAGTAATAGTACAAATGGTAAATTAAAAGTTAAATTCTTGCCTTAATAATGCAAGCAGTGAATACACGTGATTGCATCTGTCACTTGATTCATCAAAGGCCAAAAGCATATGACCTGTTATTATTACGTGTTATTATTTTCTACATATGCCAAATTTTTAGCGTAAGATGCCGATATATGCATATTGAAAAATGGTCATATTTAAAATTGCGTTTCTTTCTCTTTCGTTTTCTGTCTATATGCATTTGACAACGTTATTGGTGCTTAAATTACTTGCTTGTATGTAACTTATTTCAATTTCATTGGGCCGTTAATTTGATTGAAACTGATACGCAGCTATGAATCTCTGCTAGGCAATAGAATTCTTTTTTATGTTAGAGGGCATTATGACCACTTAAACTTTATGATTAGAAGCGTTCCAATTAATTTGAAACAATCAATGATTGCGCGGGTGGTGGTAACAATTACTTAAATCAGGTCTGCGAACTTGAAGTAAACACCAATGCCATTGTATTTAACCAGTCGTCGAACGACATGGAAAAACTATCGCTAGTCGCACGTACTGACGCGTTTCGACCTTCCATGATTGTCATCAGAGTACGACGGCAAGCTGACTGGCAAGGATCAAACTGCAATTCAAGTATATGAAAAACAAAATTATATATGCGACTGACGGTAGTTTTTTTACTTTGTTCTAATTACTTGTTGACTTTTTGCCTCCAGAGTTGAGTTTTCATATCTCTATAAGTATAACAGAATGTCCAGTTTTCTTAATGAACCAACTTATTAATACAAGTTTTTCCTAACAGTAGTACTTTAAACAGTCCGCGTTTTATAGTAATTACATCTTCCCGTTAAATTTGCTGAATTTTAATTTATGTATGATCACTAAGCTTGTTGGCTGTAAAAATTCATTACTGACTAATTTATGTACATAATAGGCCAGGTGTTTATATCAAGATTGCAACCTTGATTAAAGTAATTGTCATCACCGCCCGTGCAACCAATGTTCGTTTAATTATATGAATGTTAATATCAATAACTTTTCTTCATGGAGCGTGGTGTCTGTTCTATAATATCAGATTCGTGATGTTTAGTTGGAACTTCAGGTCTAAAGGATGTCATGTAGATTCCACCAAGAAAAATTAGCTAATCTATAACTGAAAACTGTGTGTAGTGTGCGACAGGGTGGCTCGTTGGTTAGCGCACCAGATTCCGTAAAGGATTTGCCGCGGTTCAAGCCCTGTCCACGACAAATTCTGGGCAGTACGTCATGAGTTCCTAATAAGGGCGAAACAGGTCTTTGGATGAATTGCCTTTTCCACACTATATACTGCCAAATGTATGTATATAATGGGACATGTGTTTATATAAAGATGGCAAACTTGAATAAAAGTAACTTTTATCCCCGCTCGCGCAGCCAATGTTCGCTTAATTATGTAAAAAATGTAGTTTTTTTTGATAATTTATTATTTAAGGCTATTGTATTTATAAATTAGGCAAAGTGTACCTAATAATAATTATTTTGTATTGGACCAGAAGCATATATGTAAGTCAGCATGAAGAAAACATATAATCCAAATGACGTTTGAGTTTCATTCTTACTGGCTAATCGCCAGACTGAGACGAAATTTCACCCTTAAACACATTATGGTTAAGAAACGTAGAAAAAACGTATGGTAAATTTTTTCAGACGTATGCGTTTTAGAAGAATTTGGTAGTCAATTTTTATCATCAAATCCAAATTTAACTTTGTTAAATATCTATAAAGTAATTTATAATTTTACGTTGACTGTGATTGAATTATACATGGAGTATTTATCAAAGCGTATTTTCTCCTTTCTTCAAATACATATAATTTAAATCCTGTAATGTGCCTTTATTACAACTACAGACATGCTGAAGGGATAAACAAAACATAGCATATCGTAACAAATGCACATCATAAACTAAACAGGTTTCGTTCTTCTTAGGTACGTATAAAGCGTTTTCAGCATTTCTAAAGCTGGGCGTTTAACTTGGAGGCATTTGATACAAACGTTTTGCTCCTACCATGCACCATTATATATATATACACACACACACACATACATATATATATATATATATGTGTGTGTGTGTGTGTGTGTGTATACATAGTGAGAGAGCTTAATTAACGGATGAAAATAATAATCACGTTAAGAGAATCTGTGGAAATAAGCAATCAATGGTTGTACGGATTGTTGTAACAATGCATGAAGCTCAGTTTGTGATCTTGGTATAATTACCAATCCCAGTGTATGTAATCAGTCACACAGCTGATTGTAGTTCTATAATGTTCGGGCTGATACCTTAATTGATGGTTGCGGAACAATTTACAGCACTCGTAGGTATTTAAAATCCTGATTCCTCTACATTTCTAGGTGCACAGCTTGTGTTTTAGATTAATTAATTTGTTCCCACTGGTCCCGTAACACTAGAGCCGTCCTTACACTACTTGATCGGAAATGATTTTGAATACAGATTTTCTGAATTCTTTCAAAATTTTCGGGACTTCATTTCCGGTCCAATCTTTAGAATTGACACCATATTCACAGAGAAAACAACTTGTGGCAAATGTGATATCCTCATTAAAGGCAGATTTATCTTTATTTAGTTTACTTTCTAAAGTATTTCTTGGCGATGTTATACGATTTGTTAGATATAGTATAATTGGTGTTTATATGAATCTATATATACATATATATATATATATATATATATATATATATATAGGCATGCATTTGTATGTAGTATTGTTGTAAGAAGGTTATGATTGTTTTAGCTTTAGATGTTTAATCTAAATACCGCTAAAATTGACAATTACCAAAATGTAATTGAACAAATATGTAAAAGTGCAATGGTGCACGGAAAGACCAACGCAACCTTTAGTAACGGCTTGTCTCCAAACTAAAAGTACAGTAAAACAAAGAACAACAAGTAAACACATTTATATATATATATATATATATATATATATATATATATATATATATATTACATTTTTTTTTTTATATATATATATATATATATATATAATATATATATATATATATACCTTCATACACATACTAAAATACATTCATAAATTCATGCTCTGTAGCTTTAAAAGAAATTCTGATTGTAATTTACTGATCGTTTAATTACTACTTAATTAAGATAAAACGGATTGTTTTAACTTAAAAACTGCGAACTTTTTGGCGATAGATCAGGCAGAAATGTTCACATGATCAAATAATTACAAGTCCACACATGTGCACACAGAAACTCACAATTGTATAGAATTTGGAATACATAAATTTATACGTATAAACATATAAAACTTGATAATGCTTTGTCATTAATGTGTTAATAGGTGATCCTAATATCACTTTTGTTCCATGATATAATTGCACGCAGTATGAATATATGCCTGTATATGTGTGCAAATTTATTAAAATCAACCAAGTGCTTTTTATAATACCATTTCATTGTACAAGTATAACGTTTTTGTTGTCTTAAGATACGATAACAATGGGCACTGTCGAGGAAGAACACGAACTGTCGTACCACAACCGCTGAGATTGTACTGGGACATCAACGAAGATGTGAGTTCGATTATGTTACACGGAGTTCATATTTACCTGGGTAGGTAGATCGACGTAATGAGAGATAGACACACAGTATAAAGGAAAGCCATGTATGCAACGATTTTTAATTTTCTACCAATAGAAACAGGGAAATATTGTATTGAAAATTTATTTATTTATTGCCGAGATAAATCGGGTCATATCTCTTACATGTGATACTAAATCGAGAATTCAAAATAGTGACTGAGAAACTTCAGGACAAAGGAATACATTCTATTAATTTATAGATATATTTCAAACGGATAGGTATAGATTAAATTACATCGAACATAATAATTCGCGGACGCCTTTTTACGTCTCACCCTGTCGTCATTTAGCCATAATACTCGATTGCAAATATATCCGCGGTAATCTTGCGCAAAAGCGGCGAAATAGAAGGATGTGATTAATTTTACCACATAGACACATACTCTTTTAGGATCAACTACCTAATAGACATTGATCAGTGCCTATGAATGTATTTCTCTTTATGCTATTTTTTATTTAACTCATTGATTTTTTTATTTCCTTTTTATTTCATATATGACCAGTGCCCAAAGAAATTTTCGGCCTAAAAATCAGCGAGCCACACTAAATCGTCCCTGCAACATTAGCATGAATTCTGGCCTTAATAAAATAAAGGTTGTGAGCTTGATGTAAAACCATTACCATTATATATATATATATATATATATATATATATATATATATATATGCATATTTATCGTTATAAGTTTCACCATTCTTTAAAATATGAAAACAACTTTACCACATGGAATAACATTTATTAATAAATATTATTTCTATCAGTATCTACAGCCATTATTCTAGATTCGTTAGTACATTCTTTCATCCAAACCAACTGTACATTTCTCGTAACCAATCCCCTCTTCGTTATGTCTTCATTGCGCAAATTAGACCACTCCTTTTGCGTAACGTCATTTAGTGCATCATCGCTTTCATTGTATTTGCGTCCGTAATTGATGTATGTGTCGTATTTTGCGAAGCGTTGGCTATTTTTAAAGGCATGTCAGTTATGTCTTTGTTCCAGTCCAATTTAATTTCTTTTTGAATTATTTTCTGCACGTTTAAGCAGGGCTTCAGCTTATTAATTGCAATAGCTTCAAAAGCCAGAAGCATTTTCTCTGTTATTGCCTTGTAGAGAACTGAAAAATTGTAACTACTAACAGCATGACCTGTGAGTAGTACATGCTCGCAAATTGCTGATTTTTGTGCAGGAGCTGCACCCCTCTTTAATAGTTTGTGAGGGAGATCCTGATTTATTCTAGTTTCGAGCCTCTTTTTTGATCTTCCGATGTACTGAGCGTTGCAGGTACATTGAAATTTGTATACAGACAAAGGTGTTGACGTCACAGAGAGGCTATCTTTTTCATTCGTGCGCATCAGTTTTGTTGTGTTGAACACCACTCTCACCTGTATTGATGGAAACTGTGCTTTAGTCGCTCGAATTACTTTTCGTTTGAAGATTTCCGCTGGAAGATCACCTCAAAAGGGAACACTAAGCGTTACTCTCTGGGGAGTTTTGTTTTCCTCCAAATTGGCTTCGATTTTGTTGCGTTGCCTCAAGTTGTATTCGATGAACCAATCTGGATAGCCATTATTTATACGTGCAGAAAATAATTAAAAAAGAAATCAAATTGGACTGGAACAAAGAAATAGCTGTCAGGCTTCAAAAAATTACCTACGTTTCGCAAAATACGACACACCCATCAATTACGGACGCAATTACAATGAAAGCGATGATACACCAAATGACGTTACGCAAAAGGAGTGGTCTAAATTGCGTAAAACAAAGATTTACTTAACAAAGAGAGGATTGGTTACGACAAATATACATTTGGGATTGGATGAACCAAAATACTAAAGAATCCAGAATAATGGTTTTAGATGCTGATAGAAATAAGATTTATTAATAAACGTTATTCCATATGGTAAAGTTGTTTTCATATATATATATATATATATATATATATATATATATATATATATATATATATATATATATACATAAATATTATCATTATTAACTAAGCGTTGTGTTAATAAGGAATGGAAATTAATCCAGTAGATGGAGTCCGTCCTAACTGGAAACTTGAAGTACTATCTAGGATTTGGAGTTCATATCAATCTCGCAATCTTGGTTTGAATAATTATTATCACCTTCCGCGCAATCAGTGATCATTTATTATAGATACAGCTAACGTTTCTTGAATTCAAATTATCATGATAAAGTTAATTCTGCGTATGTATTTCCAAAATGTTTCTTAATACTTGCAATTGTACCATTGGTCATTTGCTTAATTAAATGAACATTGGTTGCGCGGGCGATGATAGGAATTACTTTAATCAAGGTTGCGATCTTGATATACACACCTGACCCATTATATATGTACAATTTTCAGTATAAACCCAGCTTTGCGTAGTAGACCGGTTTCGTCTTTATTGGGAACTCATCACGTATTATCCAGAATTTGCCGTGGACAGGTATCGAACCTGTGCACGTCTGCTTAGGAATCTGTTGCTCTAACTACTAAGCTACCCTGCCGCACTACCAGATTTATTTCCTTTTCTACACTATAAAATGCTTGGTGTATACTGATAAATGTATATAATGGGTCAGTTGTTTATATCAAGATCGCATCCTTGATTATAATAATTACAGTTAAGGCCATTTGCGTTGCTATCTCCAGAGCACGCGAACATATTTATTTTCATTCTGTACACTGCGATCTGGTTTAGGCATGCTTTCGTTCTTGAATTGTCCAATTAAGAACCATTAAGATTACTTTTTCCTACTATCCTAAGCTCGAACATTGTCTGCTATACGATAGTATTATTTTTATTAAGGTTATGAAATATTTTTTTAAAATTGCAATTTCATCACAGTTAGTAAGTTTTACATTTTTCTCATAATTACATTTGAAGATAAACAGTTGGTCAGTGGTTGTAATAGAGGTGACTTTTCTTGTAATGGAATCTAACCTAATCAATTATAGTATTGGTGTGTATTCAAATCCTGAGAACTTCTTTTCTACTAGCTTATCCTTGTTATTTTTTGTGTATTAAAAATAAATTGCTAATTTTATTTTGTATTTATTGTGATATAGAAAGTAAAACGTTTCATTGCAGTGAAATTTCGTTATTTCCATTTATTTATACACACTTTACACTGCTCTGACATTTTCTTGTTCACACTTCAGTGCCTTCCTGATTTTCCTTATATGTGAACTTGTATGCATGATTTTTTTAAAAATTAAAATAAACAAATACTGTCATATGTATACGCCACGACGCATTAATACATATATACAGATACAAATGTATTGTGCGATAATAGATATTGTTAGAAGCGTTGTTTATTGATAAATATTATTCCATTGCACAAATATTATCTTTGTCATACATATATATATATATATATATATATATATATATATATATATCAGTATAATCTATGCGTTGCCTACTTTCGCAGACACAATTAATCTAGAAATTCCATTTTACACATTGCTTAAAAGAATGAACAAAATTGCGAAACCTGATTTCTTAAATTGACTTGAATTATGTTACGACAAACATATGCTGAGTTCTAATTTTTTGTTCATTGCAAGGTTTTCGGATGCAAATTGTCGAGATCCATCTTCAGTCCTCTGTCCTTCACAGGCCTTAAAAAGTCTAATAAAACAAATGCGATATTTACCTGATTTTCGGATTGCGTACCGAAATATTTGAATCCACTGTCATCATGATTTTTGCATAAAATAGTACGTATATTGTATTTTGATGCTACCATTTTTATTTTACTACTTAGTTTAGAGTCAGGTATAACCATTACCCTCCGGTCATCTTTTAATTTATTTGACTTCACGTACTTCCAGTCATGATTATATTTACTTATAACGCTCATTATAGTTGCTTCAATTAACTTTAGAGGATACCAATTAGCACTGAATATTTCTCGCAGTCTCCCTAATTCAATCTCTCTATGTAAATGCGATATTTACTGATTTATACTCCTGACTAACCTCTCAACAGATAGCTGTCTGTCATGTGTGTGTATGTCCATTACTGCTATGTACAACCAACGAAATGAAATTAGAGTGGATGAATATTAATTTACCATTTACATGTGTTCGATTATTTGCTTTATACTCATCATGTAAAACAAATTAATTCAGGTCGCCATGACATTATAAGATGACTAGCCAAATAAATCAGATAAACTCTTCTTAACCTCATGCCAATATAAGTGATAAAAATTAGAAAACAGTTGACCCATACATGTGAGAAATATTAGTGAAACCACTCTAGTTCTACTTAGGACTGTTTTAAAAAAAATAGAAGCTGTTATCATATAATTAGATAGGCGCACGTAACATATGTATATGTGTGCGTATATATAACTAAAACTTTTCAGCCAAATGCAATTTTACATCCATCTAATTGAAACTGCGGTCAATAAATTTTAATTTATTCTTTGAACGCGTCAGACTAATTGTTTCATTATGAGTATCCACTGTTTTCTTTTTTTGGTAGTAGATTTACACTATCAGTTTCGCATAGATGCAATTGATCCCCATTTCCAAGTACGCATCGAGTTCGTTTTCGTGGTGGCTGGTCGCTCATTCGTCCATTTCCTTCAAAGCCTTCAACATCATTCATACTAACCACTGTAAATGAGGTATGACCTAATAGAGACTGCACACGTGCTTTCGAGCTTTGTCATTGAGAGACAGGCCAATTCATTTTGTAGCCCTATCATCATAGCGTTCCTGATATTGTTATTTACACAATCGACTGTATTTATAGGGTAGATTCAACGGATATATAAGCTAGCCTGAAGGCTTTCTGCACATTGCTATTTATTTTAATATGCATATATTCGCGCATGATATAATCGCGGAAGCTTGGGATGAAATTTTAAATTGATTGTAGTAATCAATAAATGCGATCAGACAAATTGATGCAATGAATACAGCACTCGCGGTATTTACCTGTGTAGTGAATACGCCACACCGTTTCGGCACTAGTCAAGGAACACTTAAATCGGCTATAATCTTCGATAGTTTAGCCGCAGACAGGTTCAAGTGGAGCGGCCTCATTTAATCAGCCTTATTGTTATCGGTCGTTTCTGTAAACCAGTGTGCGTGAGGCCTAGGTCTACATTTATGTATGCTTGATTGTCTATTTATTTTTATAAAATTGTAGCCAGCTTTGGATTATAATCAAAGCAATAAAATAGGTAGCAATTTACAATATTTTGTTGCCATGGTAGTCTTTAATGTAGATCAACCTTCAGATTATCACATTAAGCTCGTGTATGTCCCCTTATATCTCCAATTAAATGTATCTTCAGATCTCCGAAGAGAGGTTTTCAATTCAAAACGCATTGCTATTTTGTTATTGCAAATCTGTTTTTATAAATTTTTTGCGATATCGATTTTATAACAAGATTGAAGTTTCAAATCGCCCCGAACCACGCTGCTTGCATTAGTTTTCATTGTTAAGTTGTTCACTTAGATCTAGAGGATGAGTCGAACATTTTCTATGAATTATTCTGTCACTAATCGAAATTCTATCACAGAACTATAATTCATCTAATTTATTTAGAAAAAAGAATTTTCGAATTGAATAAAGCGAATTGTTATTTAAAAGAACACCAGTTGTCAAGAGGCCATTTAAATACATTATGCACGTTTTAAAATCATGGTTGTCGAATTACGGTTAACACCCATTCAAAATCAGACAACTATTGCGGCACTGATAAGTCGTCTGGAAGCACGAAAGGAATGAGCACATGAGATTATACTTTCCGTTCATGCTGACTTTGTTTTATCCTTTTGATCATTTTTGAACTACTTTGTTGGTATGTGCGCAACACTTGTTACATAATTGCATATATATTAGTTCTCCGAATCAAACATTACTTAACTAATGGAAGCTGTTTATTTTTCTATGCAGCTTGGACAATTTATTTGTTGATTCTTAAACAAAATGTTAAATTAAAGCTTAAACGACGATATGCTTAAACATTGCTTCACATATAGGAACATGAGGATGTTCCGCAATTCACATCATCAAATGTTGCTAACACATTTATATATGCGTTTCATGTCTACTGGTTATTCAACACTGCGCTTTGAACACCACACAATTGCTTTTAAATTGTCGAATAAAAAATGAGGCTATCTCCTAGACGCATGCGTCTGATACACATGTTAGTCAACTATGTGAACAGAACAGGCTATGATTATTCACTATGAAAAAAATTGTGCACAACACAGTATATTAAACATGATGTAGTGGTAAACGCCTGTTGAACCACCACAAATAACTCCATTATTAGATTTTTTAATGATTGCTCTATCATTATAAGGCAGACAAGCAAATAACCAATTGTATAATAGGATTTGGAGGCAAAAAGTGTTACCTAATTATATATTTATTCACAAAAATAACACAATAAACGGTGTATTCATATAAGAGTACAAATTTTTAAATTTTGGAATAAAAGCCAAAAGTTCACGTGTCAGAACGCTTTTAGTGTGGGTTGTATAAATTAAAGAACAAAAATATACATTTGGCTTGTAGTTTAACAGAAAATAGAAGGAAATGGTTTCTAACGCGATTTATCACCTGGGCGACCAAAAAATCAATAAACGTAAAGCATACACAATTTTATACGTACAGCATAAGTTAAAACAAAAAAATAACAATACATAACCGTGATGATGATGATGATGATGATGATGATGATGATGATGATAATAATGATGATGATGATGATGATAATGATGATGATAATGATGATGATAATGATGATGATGATGATGATGATTATGATGATGATGATGATGTTGATAATGATGATGATGATGATGAAGATGATGATGATGACGATGATTATGATTGGCGATGATGATGATGATGATGATGATGATGATGATGATGATGATGATGACGACGATGATGATGATGATGATGATGATGATGATGATGATGATGATGATGATTATGATGATGATGATGATGATGATGATGATGATGATGATGATGATGATGATGATGATGATGATGATGATGATGATAACGAGGTGGTCATTCCGCCATGTCTTCACTGTTATATGCTAATTTTGCTTGTCAATCAGCTCCTCATAGCTACACTATCAAACAGATGTAAGAACCAGTTAAATACTGTTTGTTGCGAAGAACTAATATATATGCAAGTATGTATTAGGTTTTGCGAACCTAGTAACAAATTAGTTCAGTTGTGACCAGAAGGATAAACCAAAGGCAGCATGAACGGAAAGTATAATCTCATGCACATTCGTTTCGTGCTTACTGGCGACTCATCAGTAGGAGCCGGTATTACGCCCTTTAACCACTATATATTTGGTAGAAGAATGTGGAATAATAGGACGGTACAATCTCCTAGACGAATGTGTAAACCTGTAATAGTGAAGCTAACATAATCTGAAGTCAACGACAATACGACTTCAATGCTAACTCACACTATATAATATATATACCGAGTCTGTAAAGGATACTAACACTATGGCCATTGTGTTAGTAACTGATACCTTTTTTGAAATCGATGAGTACCGGATACTAACACTATGGTTTCCGAGTCGGTACATGATACCAACCTGATGGATATAAATTTATGCTAAAGTTCACCCAAATTGAGAATTACAACAATTTCCGAACACCTGTTACTCCAGTTAAACCATACACTCTGGCCTTCATCGATATCAGTTATCACATTTCGCGGTAAGCATGACATCATTCAATTCAATATATTACAGTTAAATACTGTTTGTTGCGAAGAACTAATATATATGCAAGTATGTATTAGGTTTTGCGAACCTAGTAACAAATTAGTTCAGTTGTGACCAGAAGGATAAACCAAAGGCAGCATGAACGGAAAGTATAATCTCATGCACATTCGTTTCGTGCTTACTCATCGATTTCAAAAAAGGTATCAGTTACTAACACAATGGCCATAGTGTTAGTATCCTTTACAGACTCGGTATATATATTATATAGTGTGAGTTAGCATTGAAGTCGTATTGTCGTTGACTTTAGATTATGTTAGCTTCACTATTACAGGTTTACACATTCGTCTAGGAGATTGTACCGTCCTATTATTCCACATTCTTCTACCAAATATATGGTGGTTAAAGGGCGTAATACCGGCTCCTACTGATGAGTCGCCAGTAAGCACGAAACGAATGTGCATGAGATTATACTTTCCGTTCATGCTGCCTTTGGTTTATCCTTCTGGTCACAACTGAACTAATTTGTTACTAGGTTCGCAAAACCTAATACATACTTGCATATATATTAGTTCTTCGCAACAAACAGTATTTAACTGTAATATATTGAATTGAATGATGTCATGCTTACCGCGAAATGTGATAACTGATTATCGATGAAGGCTAGAGTGTATGGTTTAACTGGAGTAACAGGTGTTCGGAAATTGTTGTAATTCTCAATTTGGGTGAACTTTTAGGATAAATTTATATCCATCAGGTTGGTATCATGTACCGACTCGGAAACCATAGTGTTAGTATCCGGTACTCATGGATTTCAAAAGGTATCAGTTACTAACACAATGGCCATAGTGTTAGTATCCTTTACAGACTCGGTATATATATTATATAGTGTGAGCTAACATTGAAGTCGTATTGTCGTTGACTTCAGATTATGTTAGCTTCACTATTACAGGTTTACACATTCGTCTAGGAGATTGTACTGTCCTATTATTCCACATTCTTCTACCAAATATATAGTGGTTAAAGGGCGTAATACCGGCTTCTACTGATGAGTCGCCGGTAAGCACGAAACGAATGTGCATGAGATTATACTTTCCGTTCATGCTGCCTTTGGTTTATCCTTCTGGTCACAACTGAACTAATTTGTTACTAGGTTCGCAAAACCTAATACATACTTAGATGTAAGAACCAACAGTTCCTTATTGGTGAATTTGATTGAATTGCAATACCAAAATCGTTTTTACGCCCAGAAATACTGATGATAAATAACTGGTATCTTATTCTTCGGAAAATAACAATAGGTATGAGGAGTTCCGGCAATACGTCGCTGCTAAGATTTTATTAGAGGTTTGAAGCGTGCTCCATTGTGTCCGCGATAAAAATTCTTAAAATACGTTGTTCTAAGGACATACCACGACGGAAAATGCTATAAAATATTTTGTTGCTTGATATGCGGTATTTATCCTGGCAACAGTTTGTTAAAAATATAATTATTATATCTTTTTTAAAAATTAATTTGACAAGATGCTGAAAGCTATTGAAATATCGGAAACTGTCGCGCTTCAGTTGATCACTGACATAGATTTGCACGTTTTTGTGCATGATTCCTTTGGCAAAGGCTATATCCGAGATCACAAAGCGTCACCAGATGCATTCATTCAGATGGCTTTACAACTGGCTTACTTTAAGGTGAGTTAATTTTGTGTAAGATATACATTGTTCTGACAATTATTGATTTTCATCTTTGCAAGCGACTTTCGAGCAAATGGTTTTAACTAATTTGTCATTAATCTGATGTTATTATGATGTATTCTTTGTAAATATCGTTATTTATAGTTATTTAAACTAAATACATTTGTAACTCGATTTCCTGGGATCGGCTTCGAAAGAAAGCCAGTTGTAAACGTTCATTTGAATAACTCAATTTCTGAACTTCGATTGAGGAGTTAACATCATCATGATCAACTCATATAATCTAGTTGCTTAAATCCGCAAAGATGGCTGGGTTCGTTGCAAGACCAAACAAATTTAGTTCAAGAATTACGCACATAGTAACAAACAAGCATGCATTCCTTTTATTGAAATATTTTATCAGCAAGGGCTAATTTTGACGTTAGGTAAGTTTGTTGCGGCTGGCGGTAGTTTTGTTATGCTGTTCGACGACTGGTTAAATACAATGGGATTGGTGTTTACTTCAAGCTCGCAGACTTGATTTAAAGAATTGTTAGGTAAGACAATACGATTTTAGATTTTTTCCTTGTAAATAGTCATAATCGTCGTCATCATCACGCGCAGACATTCAAAATTCATTGGTAACTGATGCTTAACTGTCATTTGGCAATGAGCAAAAATATTAAATTAAAGAAAATAAATAAAGCATAAACAAACGACAAAGAAACAGTTTTTATAAAGAGTGAGGGATCTGGTTAATATGAGTATATTTACCTTGAAAGCACGCCGAAGTGAGGCAAACGAAACCTCTGCATAACACAATTATGGCCAAGTTAGCTTCAAGGCAAAGCAACATCAGCAGCTCAGCTTCTTTGCGGTTTTCACTTACTACATCATAAGCATATTTTAATAGTTCGTATTATTCCTAATTATATATGGTCTATAAAGAACACCAGGTCATCCATTCCTAGTGGGAATAGTTTGTAATCAGAGTTTTCATTCTCTTAGATAGTATACTAGCCAAGTCCATCCCCTCCTCAACGTGGTACGACGGTGTCAACCATGTCTCGATGGCCGATCGTACATGGGCTAACGGGGCTATGGCGGTGGTGTCAACAGGGCGTGGTGGATTTCCGACCGGCAATCGGATCTCCTATAAAATACCACATGAGCCCGACGACGGCACTATGACTCGGCGTGTGTTCCCCGCCACAAAAGGGTTCAACAGCCACAGGATTACATGGACTCCTGGACAGTACCCCGTACTTCCGAATGGCGAATGAGCTCTCAACAGCCAACGGCAACCATGCAACTTAATGCTGCCTTGCAGACTGCGCTTGGATGTGCAAAGGCTAGAGGTGCGTCCTCGATCAAAAAGCCGAGTGGTGAGGGGACACCACTTGTACCGAATTCCCAAGAAACTCCATGAAATCAATGGAGCCGGCTTATCCTCCAAAAGGAGTCAGCCGCAGTAAAGAAAAGAAAAGAAGTACTATCTGCCCAGATGCCAGTGGCCAAAGTTTCCTTAAGCTACTTGAATCTATTCTTCGCGTCTGGCACGATTGCTCTCATTCCGTCACTAACCATTTAACACGAAATGTTACAATGTAGTTAAACCAAAGTCGAGGATCCACATGAAACAGGTTGTTGGCTGTATCCAATTAGATCTGGCAAGGTTCATGCTTTCCATACCGGGCTGACTATCTTGCGCCCGCTGGTCGTCAGGCCGGAAATTTCTGTGGCTACGGGCCACAAATACTATATTGGAAACAGTTGCCTTTTTCGTAATTTCTTCATGGAGACGGAGAGGCAGTCGTTCTGGCCAAATTTATTCGACAGTACGGATGGATAAAAGAGATTAACCTAAATTATACAAGTCAGACTATAAGGACGAGCCGGTTATAGGTTGATGGGGCAATTTTTATTCGTTCAACAGGCGGTGAACAATATATTGTACATTTTATTTAATAACCAACATAAACATAGAGCTATGCTCGCATAAACTACTTCCCTTAGTATAGTAACTTTAAATAATAGTTAACTATTTATAATTATTTCCTAAGGCTCAATTTCAATTGTTACACCACACATTGCTTCACCATCCTATAGCCGCCTCTTCTTCATAATTTATTTTCTATACTGCAGGTCCATTCCCTTCTACCAATGGTGCCGTTAACACAGTCCGGCTAGAACGGATACTCTAGTCTCAATGAAAAGGTCAAGGCAACAAGTAACGGTTTTAATTGTAGGATATAGAGACGCTACTTGTTGTCTTGTCTTCTCCATTTGGACTGGAGCAGTCGCTCTGGCCATATTGTGTTAACGGTGTCATCGGTAAGTGGGAATGTGCCTGCAGTATTGAAGGCAGACCGTGGGAATGGGTCAGCCATTTGACGATGGAGCAATTTATGATGGTCAAACCTACATTGTTAGTTGTACTTTCCTCCTTAGTAGACGACCTTGGCACCCTGCTAAATCGGTCGTGTGCTACGGTGTGGGGCCTGTCATCCATATTGATGGACGATATTGTGCTTCGTGCCTAATTTATCCTCCCGATGTAGATCATCATTTGCAGTGTGTAGCGTCGACACTTGGGCGGGTGTCCGTATGTCGTTGAGCATCAACTTGTCACTGGTTGTCGTACACGACCTGAGTTGAAGGTACTTCTGAATACCTGATGTGATGCAACGACATTTGGACGCTGGTGTTACGGATTTGCCTAACAGACGTATGTACACTTCGTAGACCGGATGGATTAAATATAATTTTTCATGTCAGGAACCAGAGGCCTCATAGAATCAACATCACCGAAAATCTTGCACTATCCAGTGCGTTCGCTCAGCTACCGCGTTAGTGTAAGTGTGATAAGGCGTAGCTCTGAAATGCTTTATATGAAGGTTATTTCATCACTGGTTGAGTTACATCGACTTGCACTGTGCACAATAGTCCGTGATGGTAACTTGTGCTGCACCAAATTGACTGAGTTAGCGCTTTTCTATGCACTTTGGAACTTTTTTATTTGTGGTATTCATTTTAGGTACAATTTCGACTCATCAGATAAATCTATCTACTGGTGAGTTTGCATGGGCCACTTCGCCACGCGCCACAGTCAACAGACCCATCAAGTAGATATTTAGAATCTAGTTCTTGTCGCTTTAAAATCAATATAGTTGACCTTATCTATTTTCTGTTGTCAACGGTGCTGGAATGTAGTACAATTTTGACAGTAGCTGCGAATATATTTTCCAAGGAAGGCCAATACAACCGCAACTGAATTTTCTCGATGAGGTGCCAGGGTGTTCTAGAATTTAATTTCAATAAATAATCAGTTTTGTTCGTATGAATACTGGAACAGGCCATTGTACTATTTGCCCCACTTATGTAACAGTTGCCCATTTTGCAGAATCAATAGCTCTATATAGTATGCTTACTGGTTTACCGTTTTTTAGCTGTATGGATATTAGTTGGCATGTTGCATCGTTGCTTTGTTCTTTGGAGACCTTAGAAAATGGCGATGCCCGAACAACAAAAATTCTGCTGGGCGTATCGGCTGCAGGATTCTCGAAACCGGCCTGTTACATCGTGTTTCTCGAGCGCTCAAATAGACCGGTGTATTTATTTTCCTTCAATATTTAGTGATTGCCAATTTTCTATTGCATTGTGAACAGTCGAGATATATATATCCGCTAATGATAAAATATCTAGACCTTCATATAGCCATTTGTATTGCTAGTAGTTCTATTTTGGTGACGGTATAATTCTGGTCCAATTACGTGAGAATGCGACTCACGTTTTATGTCTGGCGTCCGTTTGCTTTTTATTCTTCTTCTATGCACATATCTCAGGCGTCTGTCACGATTTGCATGCCTTGTGTTTACATTGGAAAAATGTGGCTTGAACCTCTTTCGTCATTCGAAACAATATTTTGGCTCTATTTAGCGTAGTCAAAGATTGTTGAGTGACCGGTATCCCCACGAGCTTAGGTCTATAGTAATTCATCATGTAAAAAATCCTGTGCATTTGCTTTCTAGTTGTGGGCACTGGATGCTCCTTGAGAGGCGCTTATTTTGAATCTAATGCCATGCATTCATCTTTGCCATCTGAATGACCCAGCAACCGCATATGCCGACCTATCTGCACCTTTAAGGAGCTTCAATGTAAACGGCATTATAAGTGCTTGGACTGCATTTATTTTTAGTGATCAAACTAACTGCATCGCTAACGTGCGCTGCAGTACAGAGTAAATAGTTCACTCTATGGGACTGGTTATTTAGCTTAGCAAGTCATATACCTATATTCTCACCATTAATTTACATCATTTTCTATTAACTTCTAAGATAGCAGGGGTATCTGGGTTGTGCCAGTAATAAAGTATATAGGGTAGATATCATCAATTAATAAAATTGTGGTGAACTCTTCACCCTCATCAATCATTGCCGCGCCCGAAGCCTGACATTACTACTCTCGATGCTTGTTCTATTTTAGCAATCAAAACTTGGGCAAAAACTTAACTATGGCTCCCGTCTTTACAATTCAGCAAACACTTTCTTTGGTCTGGCGCAGAAGCGTTCCATTACACACCGTTTAAATTCTGCATTCGTGTGGTTTAATCACATTAACAATTTGAATGCTACTGAACGATCTGAAATTTCTGGAAATGCCACGCTTACAATCAGGGCATCTAGTGAGAATTCTTGCGCTTTTACTGGGGACTCGAATTTGTCAAACCAAAATTGTGGCCTTTTTGTATCCATTGGTGCAACCTCAGGCTTATAATACGACGAAGGCTGGAAATAACTTATCGATTAGGAGTTTACCACTGGCGAAGGTTCATATGCTGCCCAATGTACGCGGTTGCTACTACTTTGTCGGGCAATCTGATTTGGAACTCTTATGCGAATTCGCCCGCCCGCATGAACTTTAAAGTTTCTTAATTCTACGTTTAGGGTGTTCATTTACCATGCTAACATTCGTACCAGCTCGTCTAACGAATGTTGAGAAGCCACATTTTTTAACCTAAATATATATAAAGGTTTGCTCGCATAAATCCAGCTCCTTAGTAAACAAAGTTGAACAATAATTCTCTATTTAAAATTAATTTCTGAGGTTATGCTACTGCATCTAGCATTCTCTTGAGTATTATTCTGCTTAAATATTGCATTAGTCGCTGTTGCTTCCCTCCAAAAGAAAAATATGGCACTAGCACTCCAGCCAACTACTGGATTATCGTTGTACTTTGTGCAGTATCAGAAATGGACATTTTATTATCCTCAGAAGGACTACAGAAAAGCGATTGAAGCCGACTAGGCCATCTGAAGTAAGTTTTCACCCGGGAGTAGGATACGTGGACCTAATTTATTCATTTCGCCTCAATCCTTTGAGATGCGTCATATGTGTCGGAGGCCCCCTACTGTTAATTTTCTGGACTGCTCAGCTGCTTTGGATTCAGTCTTTTGTGTACGCTTCTGGCGAGCTATGATAAATGATGACGTCCCGGCCAAAATGTTTTCGTCGCTGGAAGTCTGTTTGAATGTATTCATACCAGTGGAGATCCGTAGTGATCAGCTTATTGATCTCAAAAAAAACAAACGATGCTTTTCTGATAGGAGAAAATAAATCCACTTTCAGAAAGCCATTACGTGGGTTCAAGAAATGTCTACTCGTTACGGGCTGAAGGTAGTCGTACACAATACTGTAGGTATGGCCCAATTCGAATTTTGGCCGTATAAATTACTAAATGATTGTCTACTGTCAGTTAAAGATTATTTCGTCTACTTATGATCTTCGGCTGCGCAAGATGGAACGGCTTCTGTCGAGGCTACCATACGTATTAGCTTTTCAGATGTTGTTGTTTGAAAATTGTGCAAACCACTTTGTAATCGCCCGTTTATTTCACTGAGCAATAAATTCAAGGCCTTGAAGTACAGCTGACATTCTATAGCCATCAACACCTGGGCAAATTTTTTAATCGATTTATATGTTCGGTTTGTTTTATGTAATTGACAGCTGAGCGTCAGAATGTCTAATTCAAGAGCAGTTTACGATTAAACAAGTTCTATTTCGCCGTTCTTTGATTTTGCATTACTAATAAGCCAGTCAGTATTTCAACACCGATTGGTGTTGCAATTAATGTTTGCTTTTTATCAAATTTAGGCATATTACAGCGATGTAGTAGTGCAACTAGAAGGAACTGACTTGCAGGCTAACGGGGCTATGGCGGTGGTGTCACCAGGGCGTGGTGGATTTCCGACCGGCAATCGGATCTCCTATAAATACCACATGAGCCCGACGACGGCACCATGACTCGGCGTGTGTTCCCCGCCACAAAAGGGTTCAACAGCCACAGGATTACATGAACTCCTGGACAGTACCCCGTACTTCCGAATGGCGAATGAGCTCTCAACAGCCAACGGCAACCATGCAGCTTACTGCTGCCTTGCAGATTGCGCTTGGATGTGCAAAGGCTAGAGGTGCGTCCTCGATCGAAAAGCCGAGTGGTGAGGGGACACCACTTGTACCAAATTCCCAAGAAACTCCATGAAATGTGAAGCCGGCTTATCCTCCAAAAGGAGTCAGCCGCAGTAAAGTAAAAAAAATTATAGTGCAGGTACAACGGAGTAATCTCCTGGTTATCATCGTCATTATTATTATTTTCATCATCATATAAAATTTTATATGATTTTATGCTTACTGAATTTTTGATCGTTCTGATAGTTATTCGAGCTAGAAACTTTTTTGTCATATGTTCTGTTAAACTACTAAGCAAATGTATAATTTGTGATATAATCAATATCACCCACCCTGCAAGCTTTATAAACTGTTTAATTGTGTTTTCCTATTTGACCTTCAGAAGATGGACATACATTGTGTGTACATGTAGCCATTTAACTCTAAGGTTATTAAGGTCACTCAATTAATTAGAATGGCGTAGAGAGACAGATATAAAATTGCATGTGAACTATTTACTTACGTTTCTTAAACGTGAACTTGTGATTTGAATACCAACATTAAAATTTTGTGCTTTTATATGAATACACAGTTTATTCAAGTATGTATTAGGTTTTGCGTACCTAGTAACAAATTAGTTCAGTTGTGACCAGAAGGATAAACCAAAGGCAGCATGAACGGAAAGTATAATCTCATGCACATTCGTTTCGTGCTTACTGGCGACTCATCAGTAGGAGCCGGTATTACGCCCTTTAACCACTATATATTTGGTAGAAGAATGTGGAATAATAGGACGGTACAATCTCCTAGACGAATGTGTATACCTGTAATAGTGAAGCTAACATAATCTAAAGTCAACGACAATGCGACTTCAATGCTAACTCACTATATAATATATATACCGAGTCTGTAAAGGATACTAACACTATGGCTATTGTGTTAGTAACTGATACCTTTTTTTAAATCGATGAGTACCGGATACTAACACTATGGTTTCCGAGTCGGTACATGATACCAACCTGATGGATATAAATTTATGCTAAAGTTCACCCAAATTGAGAATTACAACAATTTCCGAACACCTGTTACCTCAGTTAAACCATACACTCTGGCCTTCATCGATATCAGTTATCACATTTCGCGGTAGGCATGACATCATTCAATTCAATATATTACAGTTAAATACTGTTTGTTGCGAAGAACTAATATATGCAAGTATGTATTAGGTTTTGCGAACCTAGTAACAAATTAGTTCAGTTGTGACCAGAAGGATAAACCAAAGGGAGCATGAACGGAAAGTATAATCTCATGCACATTCGTTTCGTGCTTACTGGCGACTCATCAGTAGGAGCCGGTATTACGCCCTTTAACCAATATATATTTGGTAGAAGAATGTGGAATAATAGGACGGTACAATCTCCTAGACGAATGTGTAAACCTGTAATAGTGAAGCTAAATATAATCTAAAGTCAACGACAATACGACTTCAATGCTAACTCACACTATATAATATATATACCGAGTCTGTAAAGAATACTAACACTATGGCTATTGTGTTAGTAACTGATACCTTTTTAAATCGATGTGTACCGGATACTAACACTATGGTTTCCGAGTCGGTACATGATACCAACCTGATGGATATAAATTTATGCCAAAGTTCACCCAAATTGAGAATTACAACAATTTCCGAACACCTGTTACTCCAGTTAAACCATACACTCTGGCCTTCATCGATATCAGTTATCACATTTCGCGGTAAGCATGACATCATTCAATTCAATATATTGCAGTTAAATACTGTTTGTTGTGAAGAACTAATATATATGCTAGTATGTATTAGGTTTTGCGAACCTAGTAACAAATTAGTTCAGTTGTGACCAGAAGGATAAACCAAAGCCAGCATGAACGATAAGTATAATCTCATGCACATTCGTTTCGTTCTTACTGGCGACTCATCAGTAGAAGCCGGTATTACGCCCTTTAACCACTATATATTTGGTAGAAGAATGTGGAATAATAGGACGGTACAATCTCCTAGACGAATGTGTAAACCTATTATTCCACATTCTACTACCAAATATATAGTGGTTAAAGGGCGTAATACCGGCTCCTACTGATGAGTCGCCAGTAAGCACGAAACGAATGTGCATGAGATTATACTTTCCGTCCATGCTGCCTTTGGTTTATCCTTCTGGTCACAACTGAACTAATTTGTTACTAGGTTCGCAAAACCTAATACATACTTGCATATATATTAGTTCTTCGCAACAAACAGTATTTAACACAGTTTATTGACATTTAGTTGGTGAATAGTTGTGGGAGGAGGTTATATAAGCCGACAGTTTATTAGCATTTTTGCCTTTAACTCCTAATATTAATGTCGTTGCCGTTTTTTCTTGATTTTTTCATGGGAATGCAATAACCTTTCTAGCCAGATTAGGTTAACTACCAATGGAAGATGGGAAGAGGCCTGCTGTATGGAAGCTAGATTATGTAAATAGAAGGTGAAACCGCCCGGCGTATTTGCGTTAACCTGACCGCTCTGATATTTGTGTAATTTTAAAATTTATTCCACAATCACGATTTTTATGGCTGAACCACGTTTCAAAGTCAGAAAATCACGTGTATTCTTAGGTTATTGGTTATCGAGTGGAACGATGTTGGTTTTGTCGTAAAAGGAATTGTGCAGATATAAATGTGAGTAGTTTAACCAAAGTTTTGGTTGAAGCTCATGTTAACTAAGTATACTTCTACTTAATTTGTCTTCCGATGTGGTTTACTATACATTCTGGTTTTGTGGCGGATGTCTGGATTTAAAAAATATTTACATCTTGTTCTTAAGACTAATTGGTTAGTGATCTTTATCGATTTTTATTCGATTTTTTGAAAAAGCAGGGCTATTTATCTGTCACTTTTATTCTATAAAACGCTGAAGAAATTTGATTAATTGATTTTGCAGCTTTTTAAATAGTTTTCCTGATTACCTGCTGATGACCTTTTTAACACTTTTTGTTGACTATATTTGTTTTCGGTATTATCACTAAATACGAGATCTTCGTGGATGTAGGTAATTTAGGCGCGAGCTTTTGCGGTTATATTCACGTATATTGCAGTAATGTTTAGTAGGTAGAAGTGGTTTACTTGGTCTCCTTTGATGAAGAAATAGGATCTATTTAGCTTGAAGTTGGTTAATTTCTGGAGGTTGCGATACAAGTATACTGTGATTTGGGTTACTTTTGCTTAAGATGATTTTGTTGCGTGGCGTAACTACTTCCTCAATTTTTAGCTTATTATGTATGGATGATAGGTCCTCGTTTGAAATTATTTTCGGAGCTGTTCTTCTCTAATCTAGTGTGAAATCTAAACTTGTTTATTATTTGAAAATTTAAAAAAATCTTAAATGTGTTGATGGCGGGATTAAATCACGTTGAGATAGATTTTGATTGCATGTTGCAGACTATTTGATTTGTGTTTCTCTTGTAGCTCTGACGTTTTCTTTGAATTGTGAATATGAGTGACAGGAACTGGAGATTGAATATTAAATATTCGTGCAGACTACACGATTCTACGTCGAATCGCAGTCTTTACTGTGTTTGAATATGAATGGAAATTTCAAATTCGAACAAAATAATTAGAATGGACCCAATCTTTCAGTTATAATGTGAACGATACCTGAAGATCGCTCTTGGTTAGTGAAATACTTGTTAAAGGAACTTATTCATTGACCAGTGAATGAAGAACTGTGACAGTATTCAGTACGACTGGAGGCGAAAATATGCAGAAGCTCTGTATGAACTTGTTAATTGTCCTCGGATTAGTGATTATTTACTGAAAATCCTATATAAAACGACGGGTTGGCCTAAGTTTTCAAAACGTCTATATTAAATTTCACAAACTATTGTCTATATTGTATCAATCGGATAATCGGCTGCTCTACTTTAATAAATTTATCTGGATGGATGTAAAATAGATTAAAACTTTTGTTTGTTTAAATCAGGTTGCGATTTTGATTTAAACATTAAACCCATTTGATACATAAATTTTTAGTATAAATTAAGCATTGTATAATGTAGAAAAGGCAATTCATCCGGTAGACCGGTTTCGTCCTTATCCGGAACTGTTGACGAAATGTTCAAAATTTGCCGCGGACAGGGCTCGAACTTGGACACGTCTGCTTCGATGTCTGTTTCTCTAACCACTGAGCCACCTAGTCGCAAGCTACAGACAATTTTCCGTCATATATTAACTAATATTTCGTGGTTAGCCTTTCCTTTAGGTGGAGACATTTGGATACTATAAGAAGACTATATATACATGCATCTATCTAGACTTAAAGTTCCAACTAGCCAACCACTATCTGTCATTATAGAACAAACACCATGCTATCTAAGGAGGAAATATTGAATTGAATATTTATATAGTTAAATGAATATTTCTTGCGCGGGAGGTGATAAAAATTATTTTAATCAAGGTTACGATATTGATATAAACATTATACAATAAAATTTGCTAGATTTATTTAGAAGAAGCAATTCATTCAGTAGACCGTCTAAGTCGTGTTTGGGAACTCGTAATGTATTGTCCAGAATTTGCCGTGGACAGGGCTCGAACCTGGGCATCTCTGCATTAGAATCTGGTGCTCTAACCACTGAGCCGACCTGCAGCGCAATACACTAAATTTTTAGGAGGAGCCTATGTAGCATCTGTGTTGATCTAAATTTCCAACTAACCATTTTCATTCTGTCATTATAGAACACAAACCGCGCTACCTAAGGAAGTGGTATGAAATTTAGCATCTATATAACTAAGCGAAATGGCTTTAATAATAAAAATTTCGAGATATGTGTTCTTGGAATAGCTGCGTTTTTGATGTGCGTTTTAAGGTGCGGAACTCTGCTCGTCTCCTTTAGACTGAGAACTGCCTGACAGTGATTTTGTACATGGGGCCAAGGATTTTTCGCAATTAGGCGCGTTGAATGTAACGACTGCACAAACGAGGAAAGAAGTAAGTAAGGCATTGGCACCGTTCACAGTTAGGAGATCCATCTTTTGTGACCTAACGTAATAACGGTTTGAAGGAACAGTCAATTTTAATTTGGAGTGAAAATTCTTCCTGAAGTCTAAGAATGACTAAAGCAGTTTGTTAAATGAAAAACAGAAAAGTATGCCACAAATAAGGCAAGTTTGTTGGTGAACAGAAAATTGTCATGGTTAAACTTGAACTTGATCGATCGGGAAATTAAATGTGAAGTGTGTTAATAACTACTACCTTTAACAAGTTATGCACACCACTTTGGAAACGCAGGTCTAATTCAATAAGCATTAACTTGATGATCGTCTTCATTATATTGTCGATCCCCCTTCATTTCCCTGAAATATAATATTAGACTGAATATAGCCGTCATCGACGGCAAAGCTTTTGAACTGTTGTTTGTGCCCATTATGGTTTAGTCCAGCGTCAGTCACGCGTTAGGAGGTAATAATAAGGAACAAAATTTGTGTGCCAACATGTGCTTCGGGCGGTCGTTCTGTGATATGTCATTACCGTCTTGCTTATTTATGATACGTCGATTACGTTGAACAGAAGGCCGCTCTCACATTATACTCATCAAACAACTGAGACAACTTTGGTTGGTAGCTGAAATGTGGAGGAGATTAATCAGCAATCTGGTGGTAGGACCTTAGTTTGCTTAATTTTTGCCAATTGATCAAACCGCACCGTACCCTTAGTAACAAAGCGAAACTTACCTGCTCGAACATCTGTTAGAATCTGAAGGCTAATAGGGTCCAGTGGGCATTCCGGACTAATTCTGCCTTATTGATATAGATTTTCCTAGAACTCACAGTGCTGAAAACCTAGATCTCTGCTATGTGTGCATGTTTACGACTACTGTCTCAGATTTTAAATTCTGGTGCTTTGCTCTTGGCTATTATGTTGAAGAGGATAGAGATGTTGTTGATGATGATGATGATGATGATGGTTGTGATGATAATGATGATGAGGGCGATGATGATGATGATGAAGTCGTTTTTGTTGTTGTTGTTGATGATGATGATGATGATGATGATGATGATGATGATGATGATGATGATGATGATGATGATGATGATGATGATGATGATGATGATGATGATGATGGTGATGATGATGATGATGATGGTGATGATGATGCTGATAATGATGATGATGATGATATTTATTATGTTATTGTTGTTGTTGGTGATGATGATGATTATTAAGATGGTGGTGGTGATGATAATAATGATGAATGGCAATATGTTAAGAATTTGTTAATCATATTATAATACTTGATGTATATAATTACTTTTGTTGTTATATTTTTTTTGTTATAAAATTGTTCTCTTATGTCTCCATTGCGATTTTAAGATTTGTATCGTGGTATCTTATGTATTTATTATAAATACGAATATTTTTTTGTTTACATATTGCGATACATTTATTCTGAACATATATTTAGAGTAAATTAAGTTCATATTTTACCATGCAACCTCAAATTATTGTAAATCATAGTATTCCATAAATTTAATTGAAACAAAATAACATGATTCAAGGCAGCCTCAATTAACTTTGTTACTTTTGTAGATATCTGGAGAATTTTGTTTAACCTATGAGGCAAGTATGACTCGATTTTTCAGAGATGGTCGAACAGAAACGGTCAGGACGTGCTCCAACGATTCTGTAACGTTTGTTAAATCAATGTGCGATCCGAATGCCTCGGTAAGTTTGTGAATTTTAATTAATTTTGTTGTTAATAAATCAACTCATTGACGCGGTAGTCTTTCGATGGCTGTCATTATTTGCATATCTACATGTATAATTAAGTAGATTTCAATGTTTTCTTTTCACTACTGGAGCACAGTTCTATCCCTGCTGCCTTTGTTCGTCTTCTAATATTACAGTGGAGTAACCTGGCATTTACAGCTATACAACCTAAGGCAGCATGGTACCGAAGATGGGTCTCAGTTGGTATGAGTGATTATATGTGTGGCAGGTTGATTTAGCCAACATTTGTATAAATTAAACTAAAAGTATTCCTCATTCACGTATTGTATAGTGCGGAAAAGGCAATTCATCCAGTAGACCGGTTTCGTCCTTAATGAGAACTCATCACGTAATGGCCAGAATTCGCCGGTCTACTGGATAAATTGCCTTTTCCGCTCTATACAATACTTAGTTTAAACTGGGAAATTTCTGTAAATAATGGGCCAGATAAGTAAAATCGAATACGAAAATGGTTATAACAGCAAAAAGAACAATAATTATAAAAACAACAATTACAGAAACAAAACAAGAAAAGATAAAATATAATCATTGCGTAACAATAACACCGACTAAACACCAACAAATACCAAAACAACCACAACAACATTCACGATAATGATAATAATAATAATGATAATAATAATAGTGATAATAATAATAATAATAAATAAAATAAATAAATAATAATACAGGAACAACAATCGCAGTATTAATAGTAAAATAATCAGCACGAACAAAATAATAATTATAATCAAAACAACAAAACAAAATAATAATAACAGAAACGTAAACAGCAGCAATAAAAATAATAAATACACCAGCGAAAAAAACGATAATAACAACAACTAACATAACCAATATAATAATTATTATAATAACACAAACAGCACCACAAAAAATACTAACAACATTGTCTATAATAACAAGGGTAGCAAAAACAACATTGAAAAGTCATACGCAATTCTGACAACAACAGAATCACCAAAAGTACCATTTATAGCAAGGTCGCAACCTTGATTAAGTTTAATTGTTATCAATGTTCGTCTAATTATATAAAGGTTCATTTCAATACCATTTCCCCATGTTCCGTGGTATCTTTTCCATAATGTAAGATTTTGGATAGTTAGTTTGAACTTTAGGGCTAAAGGGGTGCTATATAGGCTCTACCTAAACGAAAGGCTAACCAATACACTTTAGCTAATATATAACTGAAAATTGTGTGTAGTGTGCAGCCGAGTGGCTCAGTGGTTAGAGCACCAGATTCCAAGGTATTGATACCCAGGTTCGAGTCCGGTCCGCGACAAATTCTTGAAAATATGTTTTGAGTTCCCAAAAGGAGTAAAACTGGTCTACTGGATGAATTGCCTTTTTCACAATATAAAATACGTGGTTTATACTGAAAAATGTATGTGCATAATGGGTCAGGTGTTTAAATCAAGATCGCAACCTTGATTAAAAAGAAATTGTTATCACTACCCGCGAAACGTACGTTCGTTTAAGGATAGAACTATTTTGATTTTTCTTTTTTAATTGCATTGAGTTTGCCTTATTATGTAAAGTCTGGATGTTTTTTTTCGTTTAATCGAGTTTCTATTACCCTATCTGCTGTCCACGCTTTGCAAATTGTAGAAAAATCCATGTCGAACGCTAAAATTGGAGGTCAATTGGCTGTTAACCTTTGAAGCAAAACGTGGTCTTTAAACATCGTTAGTAGTTATGAATTTCATTGAGAATATTCACAGCCATCATCTAAAACTGACTTATCATTGCTACAGATGCGACCATAAACTAAAGTTTATTGCATATTTTGCCCAAGTAATTCACTTCGTACTCACATACATACCTACTTTCTTACCTTCGTTTATATATAAACTCGGAATACATATTTAGACGCATAGATACAAGAACGAGTTCAAACATAAAATATAACAAAAAAGCATACCTACATACATGCATAAATTTATACATATATGCAAAAATTCAGGAACAGTTTAAAAAATACTTCGTGGTTAAATTTATACATACTTACAGAGTTATTAAGGCCTCTTTCGCAGTCAACTGCGAGGAAGAATCGGGACATATTTACCCTTAATTTTTCACAGATTATTATACATACAACTTCCTTGCTGGTATTGATGAATTGAACAAAATCGTTAATAATCGCATCTAATCACGGAAGTGAATTTTACATTAACCAACGGAAGTCTAAGTTGCCCGGCGAGCGGAAGCACATGCAACCTTCTGATAGGAGGCTTTATTTGATTAAATGCAACGGTGAATGCCAATCAAGAAGCGGCTGGATAGAACAGGTCGGATTCAATATTCTTCTTGGATACTGCTTTATGGTGTTTAGTGGACAGTGATCCGAATGAAAAAAATCAAAATCCTAGTTTAACAATGTTGTCCAAGTAGTGGCAGTTGTAGATTATCGCTTTCATTTTTCCCTCCAATTGAGTGCGCAGGATGCTAACGCATAATTGTATGCTTTTGGTTCGAATGCGGCAGATATTTTTTGAATGATTGCGCAATGCGAGCGTCATAGTTTGATTCTCCACGATTTTCGTACGTAGGTAGTCGCATTGTACTATCAGTTCCGCAAAGATTCGATTGATACCCATTTCCGAATACGCATCGAGTTCGTATTCGTGGTGACTGGGTGCTGGTGCGCCCCCTTTTCATCTGCAGGCTTCAGCATCGTCCATACTAAGCACTGTAAATGAGGTACGACCCAAGATTAGATCGTATCTCATTTCCAAGGGTTAGTATAAACGATTTTGAACATTCGGAGGAAAGAGACGAATCATCACGCAGCAACAGCCACAGGATTACATGGACTCCTGGACAGTACCCCGTACTTCCGAATGGCGAATGAGCTCTCAACAGCCACCGGCAACCATGCAACTTACTGCTGCCTTGCAGTCTGCGCTTGGATGTGCAAAGGCTAGAGGTGCGTCCTCGATCAAAAAGCCGAGTGGTGAGGGGACACCACTTGTACCAAATTCCCGAGAAACTCCATGAAATGTCACAAAGTACCGTTCAATGCTACGGCGTCCCCGGCAAGCGACGCGCGCTCTAGTATCAGCGCGAAAACACCTATTCTGTTTCGGGTGTTGGAATGTTTGATGTTCCGGAAATGGCTGCCAACCGCCCGGCGTGGAGAGGTATAATCCGGGATTTCTATGGAGCCGGCTTATCCTCCAAAAGGAGTCAGCCGCAGTAAAGTAAAGTAAAGTAACCACGAAGATGGCCTAGTTAAGTACTTGAAAATGGGGATCAATCGAATCTTTGCGAAACTGATAGCACAAAGCGACTATCCAGTTTGGCCTATTCAGGCCAAGAAAAGCAGATACAACTAGGCTTATTTATCTAGAGATCTCGTCAAAATTCTATCGTTTGGTGCTTTTTAGAGCCGTAGGTAATTTATATATTTTTAATTATTCACCTTGAAACCATTTCAGGTCGGAATGTTTATATTATTGCAAATGATTGTCAATTTTTTAGTCAATTATTTAGTGTAAAAGCACGAAATCATCTGTATTTGGAAAGCCGGCAGTAATAAAAATTTTTTTTATCATCAAGGTTGCGGTCTTGTTATAACCACCTTACCCATTAATTACTTACATATGTCAGTAAAAACTAAGAATTGTATAGTATAGAAAAGGCAATTCATCCAGTAGATCGGTTTCGTCCTTTTTGGGAACTCATCATGTACTGGCCAGAATTTGCCGCGGACAGGGCTCGAACCTGGGCACTTCGGCTTCGGAATCTGGTGCTCTAACAAAATTTGTCACTCGATTGATCGATTGATGGATCAAACGCCGAAGCGAATCACATAAGATTTAAGAAGACTGATGTTTATTTCGATACTGACAGATTAGGAAGTATACTAGTTGGAGTAAGCTTAAAATCATTCAGAAGGTTATCTTTAAGTGTAGTTTTCGGCAGCGTCTTGGATACAAAAAATAGGAAATCAAGCAAGTAGTCGCTTAAAAATACGATAAATGTTATAAATATAGCAATCACACCCGATATCTGCTTTTAATCATGTACGAGTTTGCCTGTTTTTCTCACAAACAATTGCCATTAACATGTATGGTATTAATCAATTTCTACTTGATGCTCTATGATTTAAATATCTGTGTTTTTATGCATACTGGAATTTAAAACTCTTAATGCAACATTAGCACACACTTTTCCTTTCTTACTTTTTGTGTCTATTTAGGACAATGAACGTGTCATTCTGTTCAGAAAGGCAATGCAGTACCATCAGAATCTGTATCGCGATGCGATGACCGGTGCGGGTGTAGACAGACATATGTTTTGCCTTTACGTCATGTCCAAGCACTTGGGAATTGAGTCACCTTTCCTGGAAAATTTCGTCAAGCAACCTTGGCGCCTGTCAACCTCACAGACGCCACATACCCAGATGCCGCGCTCTCGGGCAAGTATCACAGTTCGCTATCGTTTTTATTTGATACGGCTATTTACATTAATGCTGTTTAAGTATTGTATCTTTCCGGGATCTGATAGTAGCCGGATTAAATTATCAACAATTTATGCAACAGGATATTAAGCGACGACGCCTTCCTTCAAACCCCTGCCGAGTCAATTCTGGCAACTTCTGATGTGTGGTCAATAAGGGCGAAACCTTTCTAGTAGATGAACTTCCTATCCTGCGAATGTTTATTTTTATATTTAGCTTATATATATATATATATATATATATATATATATATATATACATATATATATATATACATATATATAATCAAATCTTTGTTATTATACTACAGTTCTGTATCACTTCCCCAGATGACATGATGCCTACCTTACAATGACTTATAGGGGGACGTGTCAATATTTTTTAGGTATAAATCTATACAGAATTGGATAGGCCTGATGAAATGACAACATAAAATTAGCTGTCATAAAATTATATGAGACTCACGGATTTGGTGACGTAGAGGATTAGCTGCATCACTTTGAACTGGGTTTAAATCGCGGCCATGTCAGTTATATCTATTGCTGAGTATTGCCGATTTCGAACTCATTCTGTTTAGAGATGAATTTAATTTGCTATCTTATAAAATGCTTAGTTTATACCAACAGCATATTCATGGTCACACACACACACACACACACATATATATATATATATATATATATATATATATATATATAATTGAAACATAATTGCAGGAAAGGAAAAAGCAATTTATCAAGTAAACCAGTTTCTTCTTTATTAGGCACTTATGAAGTTCATGCCGGAATTTTTCATCTGAATTTAGACGAGAAGGCTTTTGATTCATAATCTTGCTTCTCATCCACTACGCTAGCGAAGTCACGAATTGCTAATGATGTTAAGAGATACATCAAATATTATATTTTAGTCGAGCCTTCCCTTCACCTGGAACATGCTACATCGCTTCCAACTCATCGAATCACAAACAGCATTACAAAAGCACTGAATAGCTGATAATTTACTGCCGCATAAGCCTTAGAAAGCACGAGAAATGATATGATACTATTAACAGCAATAATTGTTTAAAAACAAGTAATTATTATGAAAACAGCGTATAGTGTGAGCAAAGGTTATAACAGGAGAATGATTACTGAAGAGGGGGATGTTGCCTAGATTGAGATACCTACCTAAGAAGCAAACTATCTTGGCCACCTAGATTTCTACACAACACATTATATGCGAATTCAATTATAAGGTAAGCGAACATCAGCAACAGAGTTTCCTTGCGTTTTTCAATGTGTCACATCATAAACAGCATCAAACCTCACAGTTTACTCTGCCCAACTAAGATAAGACAGTTAGGATGAAGATAACTACCAAAAATCTGCATAAAGATGGCCACTGGACTCGGATCTATGCCTGATCGCACAGGACTTCCGACCAAGAAATACGACGCGCAAGTAGATCTCGTTCTGGAACACGAACTGATTCTATACTACTCCATTTGATTATGGTTTATTTCTGCCATATTTAAATCCAGCCATTTTTTTTCTTACGCCAGTTTGGCGCTGGCTGAGGTAATAATGCTCTATTATAAAATCGAACGAAATGCACACGTAAAACGCGATCAGTGTAACATTGTTTGTCTAACAAGAAGCACATATGGGCGAATACAAAAATACGTCTACGGTTGTCATCGTTGGTTATTCGTTTCTGCTATCGAAAATGGGCTAGGCTTCGTACAAAACGAAGTACCTCTGTTTGCAAGCGTCTGATAACTTCGACTCTAAAGAACCAGGTTTTACTAGTGTATGATAAAACGGTAGGCAAGCACAACCTTTAAGGCAGTGTGAGATACTCGTGTTTCTAAGCATATGGCAATGATTGGTGAATAATACTATAGCTTTAATTATTCTATTATTAATCTTGCACTCATATTGCCTGAGTTGTTTATATGATACACTGTAAACTTCTTCAGGATCTACACATTGAAGCTGTAGAGTAGAAATGAAGGATCGATGATTCTATAGTGATATCCTAAATTTAGAGGATACAAATTCCCGACCGAAAGATGGAACGCATGTTTAAAGTCCAATTAAAGTTACTCCGGAAGAATCGCCGTTGCTGAATAATAAAAAAATGTAGCCTTCATTGTTAAGGTTCACAAATCTACTGCTTAGGAGAACTATATCGCCTGTATCCTAAAAAAATTGGAAACGTATAGCTCGAATTGTCATCAATTACAATATTATACAATAATTGGGAATTGGACAGCCTTGATGAGCCATATGCTTGTAGTAAAATTGTAAGATAATTCATTGTAGACTCTAACGCGGCAAGGCGTTTTTGAAGAGAGTTTGTATGGTATTTAAAAATTTAGCGGTTATTCAATTTATCGATAGTATTTTTAAAAATAAGTTGCGATCCACCGAGTAAGAAGTATTCTTTAAGTCTAGAACGACAGCCGTTATTGAACAGCGATGTACATGTTTTCTCCCTTGTACCTGTCTTAAGGTGAAAATATACCATTCACAGCTTTGTTCCGGCGGGAATCCGGCTTGACGTTTGTATATGATCCTCGCGAAGCATTAAAATAGTGTATTATTATCGAATAAAATAATCTGCATTCTACTGGAGCAAAGCTTATATTGCAATGGTTGTCGCGAGAATTTAATTTATTTTTTTAAGATTGGAATGGATATCAGCTTGCTCTAGGCAACCGGCACATTCTCTTCACTCTCTTTAGTATGCAGGAGATTACGTAATGCCTTACAAATTGTTTCGCCACCATTTTTAAATTAGATCGGTAAAAGATAATCGTGAGCAGCTGCCTTCTCTGTTTATAATTCTGACGATTGTTCGCAATTAGCGTTCAAAAATTTTCATTATAGAGTACCGGAATATGTGCGTCAGCTAATGAAAATTGTTCTTTGACGCTTTCAGCCTACTGATGAAGTCGATAATTTTTTTCACTTTAGTATATTGTTTAGATCATTTATTGCTTCATTAATTATCGGTTTTCTCGGACGTATTGCGCGAATAATTTGGTAGAAAGTTTGGCTGCTACCTGAGAAGAACGCTACTTCGAACTCTTTAGCCGTTCTAGACATGCAGGGTTGGAGATTAGATTTCAGTCTGTCCTTCACTTCGTGGCTACTTGTTTAACGAGTATTATTGTAAGCTGAGCTTGCAGGAATTCGACGACTAGTTTAGAAAATCTCCAAAGACTTATCAGAAACCCACTGACTAATTCCACACGAACTTACGATGTAACATACTGAAATACCATCATTGTGGACAATACTTTTGATATTTTACTATGACGTCCAGCTGATTACGATACTGAACATATTTTATACTTTTGTAGCAAGATGGCTGTTCAAATTTTCTTACACCTATTGGAGGGTTATTCTTACTTATCTTTCCTGTAAAATGAGTGTAAATCTATAAAAGATAAGTGCATAATCCAATTCGGAGTATGTGTTCCAAAAAGAGTGGAAGTCCTGGAAGTAACTATGCCTTCTATAACTGATTTCTACAGGTTATATTTTTGTCCACAACTATCCGTTAGCTGGAGGATACTTGCATTTCGCCGGAAGTTTGTGCTACTTGAGTATAGCCTATGTTCCACGCAGTTTTCCAACAGGCGGTGGCCATTAAATTGAAATACTGCATCACTTAAGCACCCAACTTGAGGATTCAGGTTATCCATAACCAAAACTGTCAGAAATTCTTTCTTTATTTAATGAAGAACTAAGGTTTCGGTAGAAAGCGTCATTAATGTAGTTTGTCTTGCATTCCGTGGGAGTATATGCAAATGGAATAAAACGACAACATTCAATACCACCTTTAACATAGTTTTCGGTAGACTTCTTTAAGCATACCGCATAGAGGTCCATTCAGTTTTAGCTCGTGAATTAAGGACAATACCTAATCCCCAGTGATCGGCTTGAGAAAATAACTTGGTATCAGAGTTCCGGAGCCAATAACGCATAGGCAAGGATGGTGCGTACAGTTCTATAATACTCAAAGTATCGTGAAGTCTAATTTTGTATATACGACATACAGCAACTTCTTATTTCTTATCCTACGTAAGTGCATAAGCAATCTGTTATGCAATCTGTTTTAATGTTCATACATTAAATACGCATACGCGAAAACCTAGCCTAGATTAAATAATTTGCGATCGACCTGGACCATTCTAGCTATACGACATTGAGCTTGGTGTTTTGACCAACATCTACACTATTTGCGATTGTATATTTGGTGCAACGCACCTAGTAACAAATTTGTTCAAATATGACCGGAAGACTAAACAAAAGACAGCAGAAACGGAAAGTGTAATCTCGTGCACATTTGTTTCGTGCTTACTGGCGACCCATCAGTAGGAGCCGGTATTACGCCCTTTAACCATTCTATATCTTGGTGAGGAATGTGGTAAAATTGGACGCTACAATCTTCTATACGAATGTGAAAACCTGCCGTAATGAAACTAACTACACACAGAGTCTTCGACAATGCGACTTCAAAGCCAACTCACTATACACAATATATATTCGAAGTCTGTAATGGGTACCAACAATATGGCTATTGTACCAGTATCCGATACCAACATTATGGTACTGTATAGGTCCATGGTACCACCATTATAGTTTCCGAGTCGGTACATGATACTAACATGATGGATTTCAAAGTATGCTAAAGTTCACCAAAATTGAGAATTACAACTATTTCTGAACACCCCTTACTCTCTGGCCTTGATATTAATTATCACATATCGCGATCATCATAACGTCAGCAAATTATATATATAACCTATGGATACTGTTTGTGGCGTAAAACTAATATATATGCAATTGGGTATTAAGTGTTGCTCACCAATTAACAAATATGACCAGAAGGATAAACCAAAGCCAGCATGAACGGAACGCATAATCTCGTGCATATTCGTTTCGCGCTTACTGACGACTCATCAGTAGGAGGCGGGATAACGCACGAAAAGAATGTGCATGCGATTATGCGCTCCGTTCATGCTGGCTTTGGTTTATCCTTCTGGTCATATATGAACTAATTTCTTACTAGGCGCGCAACACCTAATGCACAATTGCATATCCATATTAGTTCTCCGCCACAAACGATATCTATCTGTTATATATCTACAAAATTTATTGCATTTAAAAGGGCGATTTTTTTTAGATTTGAAAAACAAAGAAAGCCAAGTAAAAAAGAATTGTCCATCGTGCATACCTCAGAAGCTTAAGCGGCACTTTTTGGACTGCGCGTCGGCCAGTGCATTATATATTCCTTATTTATTGTTATTTTCTGCTATATGTGGGCGGTAAAAATCTATTTTGCTCATTCCTCGTTGAAATGCTTTCTTTTCAAGGTTTTCTTTTTCCAACTTAGAAACATAGAAACCAGTCAGAAAGTGTTTTTAGGAAAATAATATAAATATTTGGCATGAAATTTTTTCGTCCGAGCTATGACGTCCAAATTTTTCGGTATACAATGCGGTCTGCTGCCAGTTTTCATTTTTTTTGTTGATTTAACTGTTTACTTTAACTTAATAAGTAGCAATACTTAACTTTTGACAATAAATCTATTCGATTGATGACCAATATCATTCTTGTCGGTTATTTGATTTACAATAATCAGTTCAAATTAAAAGATGTTTTAACTTTTTATAAATACCGTCGTTACTCTTGTGTGAAACTAAAAATGAAAGGAGGCGATAGAGTCGAATTTCCAACTACTGATATATGGTGATTTAAATCATTACGGTGGTTTATAGGATTCTTGTAAAATTTCATAACTTAAAGTCAGTATCAAATGTTTTGTCTAAAATGTGCTTACTTGACATTGATTCGTTTTAATGTCATGTAATTCGTGCTTCCAACGCTTGCTCAACAGTTATTTACCTCGAGGCCAGAATTCGTCAGTATGGGTGGTGGTTTTGGTCCTGTTGCCGTTGATGGCTACGGCGTCTCATATATTTTGGCCAGCGAACAGAGAATCTTCTTTCACATTTCTGCCAAGAATCAGTGCAGCAAAACAGTGAGTTTAGTCTTTCACATTGATTAAGTGAACACGTTTACTCGTTGCTTGTAGATGCTATTTTTATTTTTTGAATTTCATATTGTAATTCTTTGGGATTATTTTAATTATTTATCCAAATAATTGCTTACCTTTTTGCAGTTTATTTAGTTTCTTATCTTAGGAGGGCATATTGACCAATTTTAAACGTCATTTGACAAATTCGCCACGTGGTTGTAAAACTTTCCGACCTCACAACTGGCAAGCACTAGCCTGTCAAACCGGTAGCGTTGTGTTTGACGTTGCCAGTAGGGAAGGTGTACGACTGGATTTTCTTGTAAAGAAATATGTTATATTTTTATTAATAAACGACGCATGTCTTTATTTGTCTTGGCAACGTGAAGGAGACAGGCGCTGGTGACAGCACATTCCAAGCATAAAGGTATACTTTTAGGTATTGCACATGCAGTTAACTCCTGCTGCTTTTATGTTCGTTGAGTAGTCCTGTGCAATCACCTTGATTTTGCACCTATATGGCACCAGACTCTACTGAAAATTGCTAAGCTGGAGTCGCCACACACTGTTTTTCTATATACACTTTTATGTTGGCTACATTTTTAGATATAACGAATACGCTTATCTGGTTTTGCAGCAAATTTCCATTTGACCACTTTATTCTATTTGAGTGTGTAATAAACAATAGGTCTATAGAACCACCTTGAATTAAAACTGGTTGCAGTTCTTTTTCGTATCAAGACCCGCGAAAGTACTACTTGTTTAATTGTTTAACCTATGTGTATGGCGTAAGCCGCCCAAATCATATGTTTTCGATTGCATTTTTAAATTTTTAGCCAAGATTTAAAATGAAGTACAATTTTTATGCGATTTAGATGATTAAGAGTCACGTATTTGATTTTCCATAACTCGTATACGCACTTTGGTTGGTTCCTCGTTCGTCAGTTTTCCGTCGTGCACTAAAGATGACTATGGAAGATTGAAAACCATCAATACTTTCGACTGACGATAGTTTGCTATGTTGCGTGTATGATTAAGTGAGATGAGATTGGTTTTCTCAAACGTGATTAAAATCGTTTTATTTGGAGGTTTTGTCAGGCTCTTAGAGTTTTTTCAGTCAGTTTTCACTAAACAAACTTAACTTGTGCTATTGTAAGATATTAATTTTTCTTTTCATGTGAATTTTCATGTACGCTCGTTTTTCTAGTCTGCCAAACGGTTTGCAGATTGTATCGCCGATGCTATGTCCCAACTTCGTCAATTGCTAACTTTGTCTCCACCAAAACAGATAAAGAAGGATTAGAAATTTGTGGAATTAACGAAGAATTAATTACTACCTTGCTATAAATGACTCAGAATTAAACTATTTCAACTACCTCATTCAGAGAAATCATGAACATTGGCTTATATGAGCATCTAAGGTTTGTAATCTTTTCTTCGCAAATCATCAGATTTCAGTTCGGCTCTAATGCAAGCTTACAGATTAATTTGCAGCGTTAAACTGGCAATAATCTTGGTAGGAATGCTGTTCACCTCGGTGGGTTGTGTCGATTCTTTAAAACATTGATTTATATTCCACGTTTATTCAATATTATATCTTCGAAGTTAAGCATTTACTTTGTGAGGCTTAAACGTATTTTTTTTATAACTTTCTTTTGAATTGTTAACATTTTAGTGAACTATGTTATTTACCTTTGATTTGTATGATTTTAATAATTTCATTTTTTTATAAAAATGTTAGTTGTTTATCCAAATAACTATATGAATACCGAAATCCAGGAAATAATTTTGGACATTTTCATGTGAATAATTTCTATAACGTTATATAGTAACGAAAGATATTTTCATTAGTTCTTTTTCATTTCACAAGTTAAAATGTGAGTATACATAGATGTTTAATGATTTTTTTTCAGTATTAGTTTTAAATTAATAAAATTACCTTAAATTTGCAGGACATGAATTTTGAATTAAATATACATTAGTATTTGACAACAAAATTGTACTAATCTTTTATTAAATTTTCACGGTTTTCGGGGAAATTCGTTCAATTTTTCTTTATCCCGATCTCTTTGAAGAATATAGTTCATAATGACATCTATTACAAAAGTAAACAAAAATTGGGGAAAGTGAACATACTTGACCAAAACTGCTGCTAGGAGTGAAGTTGCGCGATAACTGCTTGTAGACCCTAACTCGACCAAAAATTGTTTGTGTACAGAGCACGTAAAATATTTTGAAAAATAATGCGTATACCATAGTTTTGACAACATATCGAAAAGCCTAGTGCGATCTACTGAGTTGAGTGCACCGTTGAAGTCTAGAAAGATGGCTGTTGCCGGACGATGTTATACATGTCACTGTTCAAGTAATTACATTTAGGCAAATATATTATCTGTGCAATCTCGTCCTGACCGGAAACCTGCTTGTTCTTCTGTAGTATGTGATTAACGCGAAGCGCTATGAGGACTTAAACTAATCGATGCAAATAGCCTTGATACGACTTCAGTCAAGCTTATGCCACGATGGCTATCACATGCATTACAATTCCCTTTAATTGAAAATAGGAATAATGATCAAATAACTCTCATGGATTTTAGAGTTTAGCGTTCCACACTGTTAATATGGGCATAATTTAGTGGATCATGACTTATACAGGTGTTCAGCCCACCTATCAATACGACATCTTTTATCAACCATTAGGTTATCGCTCTTTTAATATTCTCTGGCCTGTTACACGAATAATTTGGAACAACCATCGGAGATTACCTGTTGCGAACGCGTCTCCTATCTCTTCAGCCTTTTCGGTTCAGAAGGATTCAAGATAAAAGTTCAGACTGTGCTTACGTTAATTTCTAATAGCCCTGAGTACTATTATAAGCCGAGCTAGCAGTAACCTGGCGTTTAATTTCGAAAATCTCTTCAAACATTTAAGAGATTAATTGACAACCTCTACGGGGACCCAAAATACTATTTTCAGTGGTACCTGCGCTATGCATACCAGATCCTATTTTCATGCACAGTATGTTAGAATTTTCTCCATTAAGACCGGTTAACATCGACTTTAGAAATGCGCTATATTTTTATTGGAATGACGACTATCTAAAATTGATTATATCTATTTGAGCCTATTATTTTTCTTTCTGGTGAGTGTAAGTGCAAATCTACAATGGATAGGTACAGGATCCAAAACGAGCGACAGTCCTCGATACAACCACACCATCTCTAATTTTTGATATTTTATCTATCTAAGTTATTAGTTGTTTTGGTTCAGAACGACGCCACGTGATGTAACGTAAATTAAGACCACTAACCAATAGTCGTTCACCATGATTGTTGCAGACTGAGCTAAGGGTTTAGCTGCCACCTATATGAAATTCTGTCTCTTAAGCGCCCAATATGAGCATGTATGGTACCACTAACCAAGGCTATGTTTGAAATTCTTTATCTACCTAGTAAAGACCTTAGATCGGAGGGAAAACGTTCTCACCGTAATCTGTGTTGCAATCGTTGAGAGCATGTGTAAATTCAACGAATGTAAAACCATGATTAATTTTTGTGACATTCCTTTTATTCGACATCTTTAAGCGTGCCACACAAATTCAGCAGTTTACAGGGCCTGATTTATTCGAACAATCTTCAGCTCGTGAGTTATGAACAATAACTACTCCCCACTTTCCGGGATGAGAAAATTTCTTCGTACCAGAGGAATGGTGCATGTTATCCCCGTTTGTCAGTTGGGAGCCTTTTTAATTCAATCGTTTCTCTAATTAACGTTCTTGCCAACAGAGCGACTCCTCACTCAATAATGCGTGTTTCTACTGTCAGTATGTTAAAAATTCCGAAGACATTATTACACAATCGTACGAACTTAGAATCAAAATTTAACAAAACACGTCTGTTTATATAGCACATGGATATAAATAATGCTGATAAAAGTTATCATAAATATCTGTTTGTTTACAGAAGTATTCCTATAAATTTAATTACAGCCATATGCGATCTAACGTAACAGTACTCCTACGCTATTAATCATAACATATATTTTCTGGCTTAATTATCCTCCAACACTATAAATTATGCCAATATATGGTCTAGCGTAATTTTCATAATACAATTAAACAATTAATGATTGCGTGGGTGAAGGAAAGATTTCTTTAAATCAAGTCTGCGCGCTTGAATTAAACACCAGCCCCATCGTATTTAACCAGTCAAGTACAATGTACGCGAGACTATTAGAGGTGAGAGCAGCATATCTCATTTTGCTTTCCATATATATGCATTGCAATTTGATCCTCGCTAGTCAGTTTGCCGTCGTACTCTGATGATGATCATGGAAGGTCGAAACGCGTCAGTGCGTATGGCTAGCGGTAGTTTTGCTATTCTGTACGACGGCCGGTTACATACAATGGGATTGGAGTTTACTTTAAGCTCGAAAACTTGATTTAAAGATTTTATACCACCATCCGTGCAATCAGTTATTGTTTAATTGTATTACCTATATATGTATATGTGGCGAAAACTGCAAAAAGTTAATGTTCGTGACTGCAAAGAAATAATGTTCAGGTGACAAATCCAGTCAAGTACAATGTATGTGAGACTATTAGAAGTACAGCCGCATATTTAATTTGCTCTCCATATATATGTATTTCGGTTTGATCCTCGCTAGTCAGTTTGCCGTCCTACTCTGAGGATGATCATAGAATTTTCTAAACGGCGATAGTTTTACTATGGTCTTCGACGTTTGGTTAAATACAATGTGATTGGTCTTTACTTCAAGCTCGCAGACTTGATTTCAAGAAGTAATTATCATAACACCGTGCGCACTATATCTGCAATGTTATATGTTTCCCTAAAGTTTCATTCCGATTGGACCATGTTACGCAACTGGCATGCTCTAATTATATCAACCTAATGCTGTCGCGAGAAAACGTTTAGTTTCATGTTATAATCTTTCTAGCTAATACAAAGCATATGACGAAGAGGGTTAAACCGAGCAATCAATGCTATCTAGCTGCATTACTTCATGCGTTATTACTCTGAGAATTTAATTATAAGTTAGCACACAATCTATTTTTTACTGCACTGATTAAACAAGACATTCACTGTTATTAATAACTGACCGAAAAATATTGAGCTAACAAATATGTATTAATTGCTATAAGCACTCCTATTTCTGATATTTCTTTCTTACCAGGAAGCATGTAGGCTAATGCTTATTGATTCTAGTTCAATCGGCCAATTTTCGGCTCCTCCGTGGTTTGTGTCTTGTCAAGACCTGTGGTTGATTTGCTAATCGTTGCACATCGACAACAGTACACTCAGTTCTGCAATACTCGTAGGATTCCGTATTCTATTTTCGGATACGCAAAGTATACCAATTTCTAATATATTCAACGTACGTGCATGAGCTGCTTAAGCTACAATGTGTTTTAATGTTCCAACATTTAATGCGCCAAATTCAAAGCCCAAACCAGGCTTAATTAATGGTATTTTTCATGAAACTTTTTTTAAAGTCGGAAATCCGAAATGTGACTCATTGAGTTGATCAACATCCATCATATTCATAGCATTTAAAAGACTGTTTCTGTTACATTGGAAAGTGGAAAGTGAAAGAACACGGGCAGAATAGGAAATAAAGGTGTCTGTATTAGCCTGGTTTCTCTTATTTGCCCGGCACGGCTCAGCAGATAGGGCGGCATATTTTATCCTGCGCTTCAGCCGATTCAATATATAATTATTATTGGTCTTAGTATTCATGGTCATATTTGGATTGTTAAAGAACACTTTATAAAGATGCAGAATTTAAACTAAAGTTCATTCCAAATAAATCATAAATTAATTTCAAGCGTGTACATATTGGGACTGACTCACTGAGATGCTTAAGGAACCTGGAATAATGTGAATAGCGAAAGCTTATCTAGTATATGTATAATTTAATATCAAATTAGAACGAAGCTTTCTTGCACATACACACAAATAGTTTCGCAATCCGTCGAAATCCGCCAAACTAAAATTGTACGCTGCACAGAATCATTTTCACGAAATCATCTATACCAATCAGCTTCATGAATTGCGTATGAATACGTTGACTTTGTTTAGCTGTCGCTGCCTGTATCGCAAATCTTTGTGTATGTAAGTTGAAAATGATTGTGAACGATACAGTTGATCAGAAGACTCAAATACCATTGGGGAAATGTCAGTAGGAGGCACCAACTGCAAAACTCACAATACATTACCACATGTTGAACTTTGCCAGTATGTCTAATTATTGCGCAAGATGAGCATTCCGATTTTATGGAATTTAAATTTAATTCATTTGTACTTATTAAATGCATGAATCTGATTGATTTATCATTAGTATGTCAGCATTCGAAAACCGTTGCCTAACTGCAGCATAGTCTCGAGATTAAATTAATAATTATAATGGTAGCTATTATTATTTTTGCTTTTATATAAATCCCTATGAATGAGTAACGAATTTTGACAACGAAATCATAGGCCTATATTAGATGTAAATACTTATCTTAGAATCCAGAAATCTAGACCACCTACATTGCGAAACATAACACAAAATTCTTAGTAAACTAAAAAGCAAGATTACATCGGCAAAAGAACCTGTTTCGGTTTTGACTACATCTCTACATCACATCACTGTTGATTCTTTTATCAGAGGAGAATAAGATTACAGAAAACATGGTAATTAGAAATTTAAAACAAGATTGGCCGTTATCAGGTTCCGAAGATATAGCAGGCGGAGTTTCCAATCAAGAACTGTAATGAGCACGTGGACACCATTATATTAGATGAAGTGTTCAACATTTAACAAGCTTGGTTGTGCATGAGTTCATTTATTACCGCTTCACTATCTGCTCTTCTGTTCCAAGATGCCAATCTGCCGCCGGCTTAGCAAATAACGACATAATTCGTGAGCGGATCGTATGTATACCGAGATTGTGACTTAATCAGCGTGATCTTATTGTCTATCATTTTCATCCACACCTTCATGAGGTGTAGCTTTTTGCAAGCCAGACAAATTTTGTTCGACTTGATTTTTAGCGAGATCCTGAAATGAGTTTGGACACAATGGAATTTGCAGCTGCGTGCCGACTATAGTCATACAGCCTGTGCAAGACCAGAACCACTCGTGCATCTATTCTTTATTTGACTGAGTACAGCTAAAGTGAATCAATTGACATTGTAATGGTAGTTATGATGTAACTGGTAATTTGAAGCGTTTATGTTAAACTAAAATCATTGTTAATACAATAAAGTTAAATGTAGCCAAACTTGTGATAATGATAATTTTGAATGACCTTTCTATTTCTAAATATAGTGCATTTAGTAAAGTAATCGGGTTGGTGGTGGGCACCATGCTTACATAAGTTATGAAATTAAACATTCATTGTTTACGCGAATAGTCATAACAGTTCGCGTAAGGTTATTTTGAAGCTTGAGATAGGCACCAACCCAGTTCTCTTGAAATTGTCACACAGCATAGCACACCTGATTTTGTTCTCACATAATGACGCGTTTCTACATTTCATGGTCAATACAGAGCACTATTTTAAAATAGCTGTCATTGCGATTGGCGTTGCTAGTGCATAGTGTTTCTTTGAGAAATGTTATTCTTTTTTGTGTTGACGTAACGGTAACTAGGGTTTATGCTCATACTGCCATATGCCGTTCTGGCTGTCTTCTTCAGAACCGCGCTCATTATGGACCAAAAATAACAAAAATTATAAACAGAAACTGACACACAGAAAATTGAGTTATTTTATCAATTTTTATAATCAAGGTTGCGATCTTGATATAAGCACCTGACCCATTAATTACTTACATATATCAGTATATAATAAGAATTGTATAGTGTAGAAAAGGCAATTCATCCAGTAGACCGGTTTCGTCCTGTACTGGCCAGAATTTGCCGCAGACAGGGCTCGAAACTGGGTTTCGTCTGCTTCGGAATCTGGTGCTCTAACCACTTAGCTACCCTGCCGCATAAATGTTAATTTCAAAAACACTTCCCCATTTAGTGTGGCGTCTGTTCAGTAATGGCAGATTGGGGATGGTTAGTTGGCACTTTGGGTCTAGATGGATGACATATGAGCTCCATCTAAAGAAAAAATAGACTGACAAAGTTACATTAATGGGTATATAACTGAAAATTGTGTGCAGTGTAGTGTGCGGCTGGATGGATCAGTGGTTAGAGCACCAGATTCCGAAGCAGACGTGCCAAGGTTCAAGCCCTGTCCGCGGCAAATTCTGGCCAGTACATGATGAGTTCCCAATAAGGACGAAACCGGTCTACTGGATCAATTGTCTTTTAAAGTGCGCAGGGTGGCTCAGTGGTTAGAGCACCAGATTCCGAAGCAGTCGTGTCCTGATTCATGCTCTGTCCTCGGCAAATTCTGGCTAGTACATGATGAGTTTCCAATAAGGACGAAACCGGTCTACTGGATGAATTGCCGTTTAAAGTGCGGCAGGGTGGCTCAGTGGTTAGAGCACCAGATTCCGAAGCAGACGTGCCAAGGTTCGAGCCCTGTCCGCGGCAAATTCTGGCCAGTACATGATGAGTTCCCAATAAGGACGAAACTGGTCTACTGGATTAATTGCCTTTTCTACACTATAAAATTCATAGTTTATACTGACATATGTAAGTCATTAATGGATCAGGTGTTTATATCTAGACCGCAACCTTGATAGTTATAATTGTTGGCACCGCCCGGGCGACCAATGTTAGTTTATTTTGACCATTTTTTTATTTTCAATTTCTTGTCTAACAATGAAAATATAATTTCTCAATTATTGGCCGCCATGTATATAACTGTACAAATTTTATGCATACACACAAAATCGACTGTATATGAATTTGGTAGTCATTAGCTCCTGGGCATAGCCTACAATTTATATATTTCTTAAAATTATAGTGTTTTTAATGATTCGTGTGAGTACATATTGTTAAATTAGAGTTAACCTTCGATAAGCCTATAGGCTACAAACAATAATTAGGAGAAACTCACACACTACTAAACATAAGTAATTCTTTTATATAAGCCTATTCTATCAACAAGCAGAACTAATACCGCCTTAACTGAAGTGGTCACAATCAAGTAAAATAGACGAATACACTAAATATATAATGGAATAGTAAAATTATTTAATATTATTGAGCTGTACATAAAATAAGGCTGAAATGAAATGTTCTATTAAAACTTCTTACAAATCCCAAGCTAACGAACAAACCAGTTAGGATATAGAAATAATTACAGAAGCCGACAAAGTTAATAAAAATAAATGAATTGGAAAAACGTTTTAAATGAATGGTTTATAAATCAAGAACAGTAGCAGAACTCCCATCTAATATGCCGTTACAAAGTATTAAATAAGTGCTTTTGAAAATCAAGAGATTTGAAATTGAAATAATATTAAAACAATATTAACGGGAGTTAAAACATTTTGGACGTGAGACAAAAATATTTTGTGAATATATTTAAATCAGCACTGTTGTTTAAAAATTAGCCTGTTAGTCAATAATTTTGAAGTATTTGCTAATTAGTTTGTTCGAATAGCAATTCTGAACGGCTTTTCTTACCATATGCCACTAACATTCAGATATTTGATTTTAAATTTGTTCTTCCAGCGTAGCATTCATCATATTTTACCAAGATTTTATTTCAGACAATATCCTATATATTCTGTATATCAAGTTTGTGAGCTTGAAGTAAACACCAATCCCATTGTATCTGACCAGTTGTCGAACAACATAACAAGACTACCGCCAGTCGCGACGCACTGACGCGTTTCGACCTTCTATGATCGTCATCAGAGTATGACGGCAAACTGGCTAGCAAAGATCAAACCGCATTGCATATATATATGAAAATCAAATTTAGATATGTGGCTCTCACCTCTAGCAGTCTTGCACACATTGTATGTGACTGGAAATGTCGGCTGCACAATTTCTCCAATATAAGCATACTAATTTTTGTGTTGACAAAGCACTATCCATTAAAATCCTTCCCAGTTAATAACACGCTCAGTTCCTAGTGAATGGAGAGTCTGATCTGATTTGCTAATTTTCGTAACTACGTATTGTTCATCTGGGTGTTTGCAAAAAACCAGACGTACATTTGATTATGAAATTGACAGGTTAAACAGTACGTAAATGTATAACATAACATCATGAATTGAGGCATTATATTCTATGATGTGCTGATCCTTAACAATTTTATGAAATGTTTCAACTAAAATCGCAGAACATAATTATTCTGCATTCTGTTTGTTTTTTAGAGACTCGTTTTACAAATTAACCACTATCTATTTGTATGAACGGCACATCTAAGTCGTATCAGTAAGTTAATTTTGTGGCGGAAACCTAATATGTATGCAACTTTGTATTAGGTATTTCGCACCTAGTAACAAATTAGTTTCAATATGACCTGAAGGATAAACCAAAGAGAGCATGAACGGAATTTATAATCTACTGTGCACACTCGTTTCGTGCTTACTGGAAATTCATCCGTAGGAGCCGATATTACGCCCTTTACTCACTATAAATTTGGATAAGTAATGTGGGAAAATAGGAGTTTATACGTCTTTTGTATGTATGTTTATATGTAAGTATATATATATATATATATATATGTAAGTATATATATATATATGAATGCAATTATGTATGCGTTGATGTATGTTTGTGTGTATGTATGAATGTATCTGAGTGCATTTTAGCATGTATGTATGTATGCATGTATGTATGCATATATATGTATTTATGATTTTATCTATGTATTTACGTAAGTGCCTAAGTATGTATGTATGCGTATATTTACTCATGTATATGTCTATAGATATCTGTATGTGTGTATGCGTGACTTTATGTTATGCAGGTGTGTTTGTGAACATTTATTTACGTATGCATGTATGCATATATGCTTATACATTGTTTTGTGTGCTTCTATGTTTAAATGAAAGGATCTATACGTTTATTTGCGTGCATATATTCATGTTTGCATGGATTTATGTGTGTATGCATCTATGAAGGAATTTATTCGTATATATATATATATATATATATATATATATATATATCTTATATTTAAAACTGCTTTTTGTATGTATGTGTACGCCTGCATGTATTTCTGTATGTATTTCTGTATGTTTGTATACGTGTGTATTAATGTTTGTATGTATTTATAAATGAGATCTAACTGACGTGATTTCGGACTTTTGTTATTTGTATTGGAAGCATAGTTTCTTACTACATATATTATGATATAAAAAACACAAAATCCACGTGTAAATGTAACAGATACACATTCAAGAATGCCTCTGACTTTATACACAAAAATGTTTCAAATATGAACATTCCTATACGCACATTTCATCGCAAATTTACTGCAGTTACTGCGATTTCAACCATCAAAGTAAATTTCATTGCAAAAATGTGATTTTTTTGTCTGTTTTATATACGATTGGCAGCTTCAAGTGCGACCTACCAAGATATTTTTTAAGATATCAATGGCCACTAATTTTATTTCTTCCTGTATTTATCTGGTTAATAAGAAGTTATCAATTTAAAAAATTAAACGTTAGTGTAATTAAAGGTATCTGCACGATATTAATTGTAATAGTTTTTGTTATAATGTACCACAGTTAAAATGCTCGAATAACTAAACGGTGTCGATTGATTTCAATGATATAAGTATTTATGGATGATAATGATATATAAATTGACTTTGTAACGCTCATAGGTAATTATTAGACGTTATACCACACGAAGAGCAGTATTGTGAAAAGATCCAGACGAGTCAACTTGAATCTGGAGTACTGGAGCGTAGACGGCAGTCGTGTAGTTCTGCCTGCTTTCTTGTAAGTCATCGCCTCGTCCTTGATGATGACGTTAGGTGTAGGTTTCTGTTAAGCCTTCTTTTATAGTTAATTAACCATTGTACATTAATCATTCCTTTTCGGCTTCACTTTAATTTGTAGTTTAGGAATGACTGCGGTCTATGAGTTCACAAAATACTGTCCGAATCACGAAGTCATGTGTGCGTAAAGTTTGCAGTAGCACAGTATAAGAGGCGAGTTTTGGCAAACGTACAACGACTTCCCTATCACCAAAGCCAGTAAGGATGACTTACGATTTCATCTAGTGAAAGAACAAGTGTAGTCATTCTATGCGACACATCGCGTTTCCAGATGTCTCCGTTTCTCTTTTCTTTCATAGAGAATAAGGTGATGTCATACCATTGCTATAATATTAACGCCATGTATTGAAGTTAAAACGGGTATGTCGTTTAAATTAGTCAATTAACTGAATTAAATGTGATTGGTGGGCTTTCTAAACCCAGTCTATTTGAAGCGAAATACTTTCCGAGAAATTGAGTTATCCCCGATCAATTGTGGGAGCGTGGTCACAGTATCTGAGCAAACGGAGAGTTACAGCTCCATGACAATTACGAACTGACATATCGTTCTTGCGTATTTTGGTTATAGACACATGTAAGTGCGCAATCAAAGGAGGCTCCAAGATGATTGGCCGGATATCGGGAAAGTCAGAAGTTTACTGGACCGCCCGCCACCATCGAAGATAGTTCACAAGGCCTACTTTTGAGCCACACAGATTGACTAGTCGTACGGATCATAGCTAGCATGACTGTCAAGTTAGTGTTATAAACTGACATGTAACGCAAGTCTCGTTACCGAATTGTTCACTGATTAAAATAAAATTTAGCTTAACTTAAACATTCCCTTAAGTATATATTTGAACATAATAATAAGAAATTCTTGTTTTATTGCAACATATTCATATGACTTCATAGAATAGGCCATTTTTAGCTTTAAATATGATTTAATTGCGACTTGGAATAATTTAACTTGTAAAATTTCAGGCTGATAAAACATGCCATTTTCCTTTATTTACTATAATTTAGAAGAGTGGTTAAGACACAATCCCGTGGTTTGGCTTACGCATGTTTGGTCTACACTGCATTGGCGTTAATAAAACTATGCAACACATTTAGATTACTTTAACACATTGTATATTAGCACGTGTTCTTCAACTTTTACCACATTTTGAAAGCTATAAAGCGTGTTTTGTTTTTGCGTTTATCCATCACTGTCTCTTACTGCGTATATGCAACATGATTTCATAATTGAACATACATTAATGAAGGAGCGACAATAACCTTTCTGTGTAACCAACAATTGCCTGATCGGGTGGTTGTAACATTTAAAAAAATGACGTTTGCTGATTTAAATGAAACGTCGCACAACATATTTAAATTAAATTAAGTCTCAGATATGTTTACGTAAGTAATAGAACATTTTTAATAGGGTGGCATTTGCAAAAACGTAACTAAATCAGTTATCATTTAAATTTCAAATTAACCAGTTAGTCGACATTAACAGGGTAAACGTAGGCGAAGGAGAAACATGGTGAAGTTGTGCTAAATAGTGATTTTCGCACGAAAAGCACATTTTAATTGAAGAAGTTTTAATTTTATAAGACGTAATGTTGAAATTATTTCAGCTATTAAATTTGACAAAGTTGCGCAGTTAATATGAAATTTAACTGCTCTACATGTGAGATTAAGCTAATTTGATAATATTGCGTGAAATTCAACAAGTTCAAGATAACGTTCATTTAATATCAAAATATTAACCACATAAATTTAAATTTAATTATACACAATTGTTACATAAACTATCTTGCGTATTTCACAGCATGTGCTGAAATGCGGAACAAAATAGAAAAGTGAGTTTGGTGTTATGGGCGGTGTAAAATTCGTCATGCAAACTGTAAAAAAAATTATGTGGTGCTTTTAACATGATGAGAAAAAACTTCTTTTGAACTTTTCGGGAAACTAACATAGAAACAGCTTCACGAATCGCATTTATGTACTATAAATCGAAAATAAGTATTTTCCTTGTTAGAAGCGAATAAAAATGTGATTTTAAATTTTATTCGAGAAATAACCTTCTCGTCAATTAAATTTCTTATCAATCGAATTGTTGAACCATTATTTTCAGAAAGACACTGTGGGGTCATCGAATTCATGTCTAGCTTATAGAATAAAAGTGTTTTATCCAGACGGAACAAATTAATTTTGAGGCATTTTAAAGCGTAAAAGAACTAAGGTAAATTTATTAATACAATTGAAAGGGTATGTGACATGTGCCGATTAAGAAGTCTTTTGAGTGAAATTCATGGAAAAATTATCTTCCTGTCCTACGTCATTTTAGTCTTACCAGTGAATTTGACTTTTAACATACACCAGGGTTAGGATAAATCTTGCTCTGATGTCCAAAATTGAATATCTGGCTTTGTGCATCCTGTGTATTAGATAAATCGCAGATTACACTAAGTGAATTATTAAAATGTATTTCATAAGTCAAAATTATAGCGATCTTAACATTGAGTATGATTCATCTAATATGTTAAAAGTCTAAAATATTATTAATTGCACGGGTGGTGATAAAAATTATTTAAGTAAAATCCGCAAACTAGATGTAAAGAAGTGTTAATAGTTCCTTTCGTGATATATATTGTTCGACACGCTGATCTTAATATTCGCAGTTTTCGTAGTCACTCACATTAATTTATTAACAATTTATACGGCTTAAATCTGGCCATAATTTAATTCATTTCTAAAAGAATTTATCAAAAAGCCAACTTATTATCGGAAAGAATTTGGAATGTCCATATTTTAAAGGCATTATTTATCAAAGCTTAAATAATCTATTCGGTCTTAAGATATAACTTATTCAATTACTGGTGATGTGTTTATTCTACAGATTGCTTAAATTCCATCTAACGTTTTAATTTACATTTACTATGCTTGCTATGAAGCAGTTTGCAGATTATTTATTTATTTTTGCTTCCTTTAAAATTGTCCAATATGCTAAATCATTGAATTATTGCTTCATTTCTATATAACACTCGCTGCATTGAATTGGAAGCTAATTCTCGGTTGATAAACGATTTTTTAAATCAAGTCGGCGAGCTTGTGATGTAGACCAACTCCATAGGATTTTATCAGTCGCACAACATAGCAAAGCTACTTTTAATCGCACGTAATGATGCGTTTCAACCCTCCGTGATCATCATCAAAGCAGAATGTTAACCGTCAAGGAAGGATCAAACTCCAAAGCAAATAAATTTATGAAAAATCAGAGACGTGGCTCTCGCCTCAAGCTGCCTCTGAATGCATTGTACTGCACTGCGCTTATTTTCATATTTAAGCTCTGTTTCGCTAGGCTGTTTCTATTTAATATATTAATATAATTGCGAGATATAATTATAATTGCAGCATTGCGACTACATACACTATTTAATAGTCATATATTGCTTGTTACAGAAAACTTATATATATGCTATTGTGTAATAGGTGCTGAGCACCTAATAGCAAATCTGTTCAAATTGTACCAGAATGATAAACCAAAGTTAGCATAAAAGAAATGTATAACCTCATGTACTCATGATTTTCGTGCTTACTAGTGACTCATCAATAGGAGTCAATACTCCGCCCTATACACACCATATATCTGGGGAGAAATGTGGGACAATTCGATGGTACAATCTCCAATACGAATATTATACAAGGAATAATTGAGGTAACTTTGTGTAAAGACTTCGACAATGCGTCTTCAGAGCCAACTCACTATATTTAATATATACGAGCCTGTAAAGTGTACCAGATGTAAGGTTTGCGAGTCGGTACATGGTACGAACATGAATGATTTCAATTTATGCTAAAGTTCACCAAAGATGAGAAGTACAACTATTTCTGAACACCTGTTACTCCAGTAAATCCATACACTCTGGCCTTGATTGATATCAGTTATCACATTACGCGGTGAGCATTACATCATTCAATTCAATATATAACAGTTAAATACTGTTTGTTGGGGAGATCTAATATATTTGCAAGTATGTATTAGGTGTTGCGAACCTAGTAACAAATTAGTTCAGTTGTGACCAGAAGTATAAACCAAAGGCAGCATGAACGGAAAGTATAATCTCATGCACATTCGTTTCGTGCTTACTGGCGACTCATCAGTAGGAGCCGGTATTACGCCCTTTAAACACTATATATTTGGTAGAAGAATGTGGAATAATAGGACGGTACAATTTCCTAGACGAATGTGTAAACCTGTAATAGTGAAGCTAACATAATCTAAAGTCAACGACAATACGACCTCAATGCTAACTCACACTATATAATATATATGCCGAGTCTGTAAAGGATACTAACACTATGGCTATTGTGTCAGTAACCGATACCGACCCTAAAGTACCGAAAAGTACATGGTACTGACACTATGGTTGCCGAGTCGGTACATGGTACCAACATGATTGATATCAATATATGCTATATTTCACCCAAAATGAGAAGTTCAGCTATTTATGAACCAATATTACACCAGCAAATGCATAAACTCTGGCCTTGATCCATATCATTTATTGCATTCCGCAGAAATCATGACATCAATCAACTAAATATATAATTGTTATACAATGTATGTTGGAGAGAACTAATATGTATTCAGTTTTGCATTAATTGTCGTATACCTGGTAACAAATTTGTTTAGATAGGATCAGAAATATATACCAAATACAGCGTGAACGAAAGGTATAGTATCATGCATACGCGCCTTTTGTGCTTACTGGCAACTCATCAGTAGGAGGCGGTATAACGCCATGTACCCACTATATATTTTGGTGAGTACAGGGCGTAGCACCGGCTCCTACTGATGAGTCGCCAGTAAGTTCGAAACACATGTGTGCATGAGACTATACCTTTTGTTCCAGCTAACTTTGGTACATTTTACAGGTCGTAACTGATCAAATTCGTTAACAGGTAAACGACACTTAATGAAAAATTAGATAAATCATTTACCGTAAGGTTTAACTAGTACAACAATATATATGTGGTATATTCTATTTTTTGATTAAATGATTATTTTATAAATAATTCTACTATGAAAGCAGGATGTTTATAATATGAAGCGAATTTGTATGATCAGTAATAATACATCTTTCAAGAACGACGGCGTGGCTTGCTGTGAACGTTTGTATTTTAAAGTTTACACAAACGAACAATATTTTCTGTTTTTCAATCTTAATTTGTAAAAGCGCTTTATTTATTTTCAAATGGACTTATGAAATGGCCAAACAATTAAGCAAAACTTGATTGCGTTAGTGCTGGTAACAGTGATTTAAATTAAGGTTGAGAGCTTGAATAAATTGCCAACCCCATTTTATTTGACCATGATTTGAAAAAACGGCAAAACTTTTGTGTAGCATATATATATATATATATATATATATATATATATATATTTGTGTGTGTGTGTGTGTGTGTGCTTGTGACAAAAGCTACAAAATGTTAACGGTCGTTACAGCATAGAAATATTGCAGCTGACATTTCCAGTCAAGTACAATTTTTGCGGGACTACTAGAGATGAGAGTTGCATATATAATATTTCTATGAATATATATGCCAGTCCGTTTGCGGCCGCACTCTTATGAGGATCATAGGAGGCTGAAACGCCTTCGTACTTGCGACTGACAGTAGCTTTGCTATTAAACAATAATTGATTGCTTGGGTGGTGGTAACAAATCTTTAAATCAAGTTTGCGAGCTTGAAGTAAACACCAATCCCATTGTATTTAACCAGTCGTCGAACTAAATAACAAAACTACCGCCAGTCGCATCGCACTGACGCGTTTCGACTTTCAATGATCATTATCAGAGTACCACGATAAACTGACTAGCGAGGATTAAACCGCATAGCATATATATGGAAAGCAAAATTAAATATGCGACTCTCACCTCCAGTAGTCTTGCATACATTGTACGTGACTGTAAATGTCGGCTGCGAAATTTCAATGCAGTCACAAACTTTAGCTGTTTGTAGCTATCGCCACACACACATATATATAGACAATACAATTAAACAATAATTGATTGCGCGGGTGGTGGTAACAATTCTTTAAATCGAGTTTGGGAGCTTGAAGTAAACAACAATCCCACTGTATTTAAGCAGTCGTCAAAAAAAACCACCGCCAGTCGCACTGCACTGACGCGTTTCCACCTTCCATGATCATCATCAGAGTACGATAGCAAACTGACTAACGAGGATCAAACCGCATTGAATACATATGGAAATCAAATTAAGATATGCGGCTCACACCTCTAGCAGTCTCGCATAAATTGAACTTGATTGGAAATGACAGCTACACAATTTCTATACAGTCACGAGCATTAATTGATTGCAGCTTTTGCCAGATATACATATAAAAGCAATAAAATTAAACAGTAATTGATTGCGACTTTGGTGGTAACATTTCTTTAAATCAAGTTTGCGCGCTTGAAATAAACACCAACCCCATTTTCTTTATCCAGTCGTCAATTAATGTTCGTGACTGCATTGAAATTGTGCAGCCGACATTTCCAGTCAAGTTCAATGTATGCGAGACTGCTAGAGGTGAGAGCCGCATGTCTAAATTTGCTTACCGTATGTATTCAATGCGGTTAGATTCTCGCTAATAAGTTTGCCGTCGTACTCTGATGATGATCATGGAAGGTCAAAACGCGTCAGTGCGTGCCACTGGCGGTAGTTTTGCTATGTTGTTCAACGACAGGTTAAATAAAATGGGTTTGATGCTCACTTGATGCTCGCAAACTGGATTTGAAGAACTGTTACCACCACCTGCGCAATCGATGATTGTTTTATTGTATTACCTAAATATATATGGCGAAAGCTACAAAAATTTTAAGTTCGAAACTGCATAGAAAAAATGTTCAGTCGACATTTTCCGACAAGTACAATTAATGCGAAACCACTAGAGGCGAGAGCTGCATATGTTAATTTTCTATGCATATGAATGTAATGCGGTATGATCCTCGCTTGTCATTTGACCGTCATAATCTGATGATTATCATGGAAGTTTTAAAAGCTATTTTGTTTACCAATTACGTTACAATGGGTTTTTCGCTCATTTCAAGCTCGCAAATTTAATTTAAAGAATTGTTACCAACACTCGCACAATCAATTATTCCCTAATTTTATTGCCTTTATACATGTGTGGCGAAAGCTGCAAATAGTTAATTTTCATGACTGCATCGAAATTAAGCAGACAACATTTCCAGCCAAGTTAAATTTACTGAGCACAGTGAAATATACACATATAATATTTCTATGTATATATATATATATATATATATATATATATATATATATATATATAAATTGTCGTTTGATCTGCGATAGTCAGTTTCCCGGCGTATGCTGATGATGTTCAAGGAAGGCCGAAACGAGTCAGTACGTGTGACTGAGGTTAGTTTTGTTATGTTTTTCGACGACTTTCAAAAAATTGGATTGGTGTTCACTTCAAGTTCGCAAACTTTGTTTAAATAATTGTTACCAACAATCGCGCAATCAATGATGTTTAATTTTATTACCTAGATATATGTGGCGAAATCGGAAAAATGTTTACGTGTGACTAACGACAGTTTAACTATATTGTGCATCTGATTAAATAAGATGGCTTTATTTTTTATATCAAGATTACAAACTTGAGTTGGATAATTTCTACTAGGTCTCGTGTAATGAATAAATGTATAACATTTATTCATGTAGCGAAAGCTGCAAAAAAGTGAATGTTTCTGACCGCATAAATATTTTGCATCTGAAATTTTATTTTATGTACAACGTATGCGAGACTACTAGAGGTGAGAACCACGTTTCTAGCATTTCTTTCCATATATATGCGTTTTGGTTTGATCCGCGATAGTTGTTTTGCCGTCGTGCTCTGTTCCAGAACATAGAATTTCGAAAGGTGTCACTACCTGTGACCAAAGGTAGTTTAGCTATGTTGTATGAGTAGTTAAATACAATGATAGTGGTTTATGTATCTCGCTCGTAAACTTGATTTATAGAAATGTTTGTCTACTTGAATGTGCATTACAAAGGCATATATTATTTAAATTTATTATGTTCTTTCTTTTTATATTATTGTCTTTTTAAGGTTTGGGTTATGTATTTGCCTAGCCGCCTACCGTTTTTACATGTCTTTCTCATGCTCAGACCTTCATTTCTTTCGGAATATTACTGATTTTAGCAAAAAATTGTTTATTTTTGACGACAGTGGCTAACCTTGTCTATTCTGTTGTTCTTGGTAACGCAGTTGATAATGCATTTTTTTAAAGATATATTAACTCGGACTCTAGTTCATTAATTTGATAAACGTCATCTTAATTTAATCTGTTATAACACTTCGTGATTATTCGCCAATCATCTGTAACCTAAACGTATCTTTTCCTCAAATGTGTTTTGGCTTTATTTGCATGCACTACATTCAATCCTGTGTGAAATTAAATGACTAACGTACAAAAAATAATTATTTCACTTTAAATTACCACAACAAGCGGGAAATTGCAGTCTATCTAAATCATTATAAATTATCGCTGTGCACCGTTCGCTCATATCTACCAAATTTCGATATTAAAAATCAATGCAACAGTCAGCCCATAAGTAGAGCTTAGCATAAGTATCTTTTGCTAAAAAACTGTTGTAAAAGAGGTGATCTCACTGAGTTATATAAAAATTTCGAATCAGCCATATTGCATTTAAAGCTTAAACTAGATCCACTCAGAAAGAGGAATTTGTTTACGGACCAATAAATTAACTCGGTTCTTTATAAATTTACAGATGCCTTTGTTCATCTCCACGATTTCCTCGAAACTTATTTCAATAAAAAGTTTTTACGCGTTTATTATTAGTAAATCATTTAATGAGAAACTTTATTTTTTAATGAATATATGGAATTAACTTTTTTATTACATTTTGGAATTTCATGAACGCTTCTCCAATTAATATTTAAATTTGATAAAACTGGCTGAGCTAAAAAATTTCATCAATCATTTACTATCGAGTTAACGTGATTTAAGAAGATTCACAAGAAGTGGAACCGTCCTTCGCATTTCGAAAGGATGATTTTATATACATTTCTCAAATTAGGTGTGATACTCTCAATTTTGTTTTGTTAAACTATTTTGGCAGAGTTCTCTGTAGTAATTACTTATTATTTTCCAATAAAGCACGGAAAACGATAAGGATTAAATTTTCTTCTGCCGAAAACTTTTCATGTGACCACGGTGTTATTATTTTTATAAATGGCAATTCAATATTGTGATAAAGTAAAATGAGGTTTTCTTGTCTTAAGACAATGCTAACTATAGGATTTAAAATATGAAGGTTACGTGTTAAAGAACACCATTTTCGGCACACAAATACATCATCTATTTAGTTGAAATAAAAGTAAAAATGCGACACAATAAATATGCAAATTGAAAATAGCAATGATAAAAATATGACTTAGTCAAAATGGAAAATAAACATAGACTTTGTGCACTTGTGAAGATAATTTTAAATGTGCTTTTTCTTTTTTAAAATTCATTAATCATTTCAATGTGAATGGATTGGTTCAAGCCTTCTGTGTGGATATTTATTCAAATTATGTAATTATTTATTTGTGAATAGATTAGTTTAAGCCTTCGATGTTCATATTTTTATCGAAAAGACTTGGTCTGCGAGTGAACACAGTTAACGTTTCTCTGATTTGTCAATCAGGATAAACTGATTCGTAATTGCATACGGAAAAAGATGAGTGCCAGAAAAAGTATTATGTTTAAATTAATTAATTGTGTGACATATATATGACAAATTTAATCATTGCAGAAATCGATGAAGAAAAGTGATAATTTACATCCTTGACATATTCCCTGCTGAGAATTTCGTGCCATCCTAATAATACCTATTGGGGCTGTGCGAGAAAAAAACAGAGAAACAGATGAGAGATTATTAAAGATTGAATGTCATTGTTGCATCCAAGCACCAGCATATCCATAAAAAATGGAAGCACAACATTTGACAATTAAATCAAAGCAGTCGATTACTTAAAAGGTTGTTGAATGCCGCGTATTTGATCTCTAAAATATAAACTTTACGTTTGTGGCAAATTGTACATGGCGTTTTAAATGCAAATCTTTGAAGTGAATAAACACGTAGTAATGTAAAAAGACAACGAAAGTATGTAACCATAGTGATAATTATCAATTATCATCCTCGTCGTCATCATCGAAACTAACACCAAAGCATCAGCATCTATAACCGAATGCTTCATGCCTCATTGGGATGCATAGTTATGATTCCATAGCGTTTTTTTATTAAAAGTCACTATTTGTGGAGAAATATAAATTAAGAAATATTAATCAATAATGTATATTTCCTTGAAAAGCAAATGGAAACAAAATAAAATGGCATGAAACGTTCTTTATCGTCTACACAAGCCTGAATTATGTACATGAATTTTTAAATGATGACTGCCACTTTTTGCGTTCAGTACAAATGCCATCTAGTTTCACTTTTCTAAAACTGTTTTGATTTTGCTTGCATCAGCTCAAATCCAATTTTCGATAAGCTCAAAGGGTTTTGGAATAAATCATAAGGACAGAATCCGTTCCAATATCAAACGATTGGGCAAAAACAAATTTTGAATAATAATCTTTCGTAATTTTTAATTTTGCTTTGAATGACATAGTGTCTTCCAGCAGCGCAGCTTCTTTGGATGAAGAATTTGTTTGTCTTTCAGTGCTTTTGAAGCTTCTTCGTGTATTGCTAACACTTCGGCCATTATTTAGCAATGCCATTTTTAGTTCTCCTTCAAAAGTCACACGCATGATAACACAGAAAGCAAACTAAAACAAAATAAGTTTCATAAATATTTGCCTATTCCCCTCGAATAAATTAACAAAATTAGCACGAGACATCTAGATGTCAAGACATGTCTTATCTGTTTACACAAATAATCTACACAACACACATAGAAGTAGCGAATATTTCCATATATTTCCATATATATATATATATATATATATATATATATATAAAGAGAGAGATAAGTAAATAGAAAATATGATATCAGCATACACATTTTATAATTTTCCAATACGAATCTCTAATCATCCACTCATGTGACATACCTAACTCAACCTGAAGAAACTTTGATTCATTCATTTCTGAATTTCGTTTATGAAATTTGTGTTTTTGTGTAGTTTTGTTTAAACAAAATAATATTGTCAAGATCCTATCAAGAATATTAAAAAATAAAGATATATTCATCTATATAATATGTGCGTTTTCTACCAACTGAATAATTTATATATATATATATATATATATATATATATATATATATATGACAGCTGTTTGAAAAATAATTTTTGACTTCCACATATGTGAACGTGAACACTTAACGTGAGCAATTAATGAAATGGTTTCGAGTTAAATATGCATATTATGTTACAGTTTCATTTATGAAGATTGTGCTCCAAAATCATGATACCAAACTAACGATTTCCGCCAGTTAGGCTGATGAAATGCGGTTAGCTCTGAATCAAAATTCGTTTATCTTATCCATTAAATCAGTGTTGTCAATGATTCTTTCTAATTTGTGCGCTAAAATGTTGTAGATCATCTGTTGTGTAAACACTCCATCTTCCCCGGTCAAATTCTCCTCATTCTCCTCACAGTATGCGCTGTCGTCTTTTACCGCGCCAAAATCATACATATTTTCATCGCCTTCGTCTTCATTATCCAATCGTTCGCTGCTACTGTCAATCGTGGAGGTTGTGCTGTTACTCCGTCGCATGTGTCGATGACGTCGGGATCTCGGCTCTCCAATAATAAAAGTGACGTTTGGCGTTGGTGGTGTGCTATTTGTCCGGTCGCCCCCAGATTGCTCTGGCTCGTTTTCTTCTCGACTTTCCGTATGCCTATCTAAGTCGATCGAGGATTCCATCTGAAACAGATTAATTGCACAAAAAATTGACAGATTTGACACAAAAAAGTGCTCATTCTTTTAATAATGATTTAAGATATGGAGAATTCAAACTAGTTTTGAAATTCTGTCGTTTAAAGCCCAATACCAAAACATAGAAAGTTACGCAGAAGTAACATTTTAAGCACTAAAAAAATTGTTTAATGGCACACAACCATACCAGTAGGGCTTGGCATATTATCACCATAAATTAAAATAATGATAATAATAAAACTAGCATTTCATAACCTGTGACTCTATTGTTGATTGGAAGCAGAGCGTCAAATCAACAAATTATTGAAATATGGACCAAGCTAAGTCACGTCAATTGACCAAAAATTGATTGTACTTGCAGTATAATGCCGGTTTCTATTGACATGTCGCAACTTAGCATGAAACGCGTGAGAATGTGAGACTACACCTTTTGCTCACGCTAATTTTGGCGTAACCTCTTGGTTCTATTTAAACTAACTCATCACTAGGTATGGCATTCTTCATGCAGAAATGTTTAATTTCTTCCTAATCTTGTTATGCCTAGCTGTGAAACTAAGCCATCAGCTTTTAACACACGATGAGAACTTTAAAGAAATTGATTAACTGATTCTTTAATTGACTAAAGAATGATCATTAGAAATTAGTTGGCTGCGCGTTGGAATATTGTGGACTACTGAACTTCTTGTTTAAACGAACGTGCCAATCTGACAGCCAAATAGCAATCTCGAGTTTATCCAAATGATGGTGTCACTTTTACGAATTCTAACTATCATTTGAACGTGTCTATCTTCGATTTTATGCACATTCATACAGTGTCCGACGTCGAAGAAAGCTTTCTTAACGTTATAATTTACAAAATTTAAAATTAATGCCAAATATAAGCGTAGTATACGCTGGTTAAAACAATATTTGTATACTTGTTTCTCTGACAACATTATTAACAACGAAACAATACGCATAAGGTAAATGTTGTTTGATTTTGTGTAAATTGTGTAGTACATGGCATGTTGACGGTAAAATGTTTTTTTTAAATGTTAAGATAAAAGCTTTTGCAAAACGTAATTTGAGCTTACCGGGTCATATTTCACTGGCCTATCTCCTTGTTTCTATAGTTATCTTCTAAAGTCAATGGGAAATCAATTTTGATGAATAATTTATATTATACAATGAGACACCGGTATCAAAAGCACACGTCTTCAAAACAAGCCTGCAAAAGTAGGATGGACACCAATCCCGTTTTATTTGACTAACCACGCAAAACTGCACACACTGTCATCAACGTCGCGTGACGGCGATCTGACTAACGAGGATCAAACCGCCATGCACATGCAAGGTAAGAAACATCAGATATGAAGCTCTCACCTGAAGTATTCCCACATAAATTTTACTTTAATGAAAACGTCGGCTGCACAATCTCTACGCAGTCACGAACATTCAAGTTTTTGCAGCGTTTGACAAACTTTTACGCAGTAAAAATACATTGATTATGTTGGTGTTTTATTAAAAACTAAAAGTCAATTTTGCGAGCTTGAGAAAAATACAAAACTTATTTGATTTTACCGGTCGCACAGTACATTTAATGCACAATACGAGAAACTAATTTCAAAAAGCCTTACGATTTCTAGATCAGCACTATCTTCATCGTCTTTTCTGGTAATGCCTCCCTGCTCTTCTAAATCGATTGTTTCCTGCCGAAGCGATGACTCTAAATCTCTACCGCCCAGTATGTTGTCTACAGGTGGGAATTCAGAACTTTGATTCAAGCTATTTAAAATGTGATTCTCACTGCACTTTTGCGATTTCGAGGTGAGCATATGCTTAAAGATGGCATTATTTTTATTGATTGATTTCAAAATTCTGTGCAGTCCCGGATAACGTGGAACAGAACCGTTGATCTTGCGCATTTTCTCAGTGTCATTGGCCACAAGGTCAGCGTGCTTCTGCTTGTTTTGACGAATTTGTTCGTGCACCTGTTGATGAGACAGCTGCATGGATAATATACGCTTTTGTGCCAATTCCAGATTCTCCTGCGTGGTTTTGCGTGACGGCATTTTGCTTTGATCAATTGTCTGTCTTGTAAAACCAAGACTTTTTTTCAGTTGACGGCGCCGTGATTGCCTTACTTTTTCTCCAGTGGGTGGCAAAGGTGTATCACTAATATGTTTAGCGGTGTCCGTCAGTGTGCTTTGTTCATAAAAATTGACAGAACGTCAAAAATGTTTTATTATTCTAACAAAACAGTGATAGAATTATTTCAGCAATTAGATGGTTATACACCAAAATATTAGAAAAAATTAGATATTAATTTGCTGTTACATAAGCAACAACTAGAGCATCTGAGATGACCTTGCAAAAATGTTATGTATAAAATAGTTTAGCCTAAAGTAACTTATATATGTAAATGCAAATAATATACTGTAACGACACAAATCAATCGCCGACATATTGCGTAAATTAAATTCAAATTTATTTTCGTTGCACCAATGAGAAAAAAGCAAATTGCCGTTTAACCACGTTTAACCACGTTTAACCAATAGTATGCAAGTACACATATTGCATGCTATTTAAGCACGGTAATTTACCATGCAAGTCAGTTGTGGCATTTGCCTTCTACCTGCTTCACGCGTGTGCGTTCTGTCGACTGTCAATACGTGTGCGCTCTGTCGGCTGTCAATACCTACTCATCTTGTTGCGGGATACCGGAGAGACGAGCCAATTGAGTGCAGGACCTGCAGGACACCATCCACAACGCGATCACAGCTCAACCACGGGAGCAAAAACTCAACCAGAGTCCACCCAAGGCTCTAGGACATCTTCAACTCTGAAGAGTTCAGGCGAACGCATTACCCGGCCCTCTTAAGGGCCCCAATATCAGTAACTAATCTCTATTCAGAGCACCTTAACCGAGTTTGTAACGTCGTACGGCATTTACTTGAAGCCGGGGCGTTTACAAAATTGGCGACCGCGCCAGGATATTGATTATTTTTCTGATTTTTTTTTGGGTATAAATAAATTGACTTTCTTCTGCATTTGTTTGTGATAAATCGACTAACATTTGCGTTTTCTTTACCCTGATCCTGGTTTTTCTGGGAATTTTGTTGGGCATATTTTCGTGAATTTGTGGTGTGAGCATAATAATAATTCATTTGGCACTAAAGGCCAACGGGGCCTCTGTTCGTCTTCCCTAAAGGAAAATTTCAAATTTTGGAAGCAGTGTGTTATTCTTGCTGTTGAAAATAATAATTCATTGGCACTAAAGGCCAACGGGGCCTCTGTTCGTCTTCCCTAAAGGAAAATTTCAAATTTTGGAAGCAGTGTGTTATTCTTGCTGTTGAAAATAATAATTCATTGGCACTAAAGGCCAACGGGGCCTCTGTTCGTCTTCCCTAAAGGAAAATTTCAAATTTTGGAAGCAGTGTGTTATTCTTGCTGTTGAAAATAATAATTCATTGGCACTAAAGGCCAACGGGGCCTCTGTTCGTCTTCCCTACAGGACAATTTCAATTTTTGGAAGGAGTGACGCTGTTCTGTGTTGAAATAATAATACATTGTCATCAAAGGCCATCTGGGCCTCTGTTCGTTTTTTCCTTTTGTACTGGACAATATCAAGCAACAGTGGAAGCTGTTTGTGGGTAAGCGTTTCGTTATATATTTATACATTTATATATACATTTTCATATTGCTTATAAATTTATGCTTTTAAGATCCCGTAAGATTGTTAAAAATGTCAGGTCCAATTTTAGATATTGATGTTCCTGTTTGGGATGGAGATAGTGAGTTATTTTTTTTATGCGCGTAGACTCCGCTTTCTCCCCGTTTCCTGATTATGACAGTCATCAAAAACTGTCAAAGGTTTTTGCTAAACTACCTTCTGAATTGCAGCGACGGATTTATCCCTAAGCTTGAGGCCATTAGGAAGCTACCTAATCCCATTTTTGGGCCTACAAAACGAGGTAGAATCCTTGCTTGGACCCACTGAAACTGAGCAGATAATAAACAAATATGCGCAGTTAGATATGCCAAATCTTGGCCCCATAGAAATACTGAGGGAATTACGGAAACGTTGGTATAAAACCAACATTTCTGACCATGAGGCTAAGGTTGTTTTTATTAACAATCTTTCCCCAAACATTAAAACTCTTTGCCAGACAGCTCCCCCAACACTCTCTCTATAGATGACTTATCTGAGAGATGTGAGTTAGAATATAGGGTTTTTGGAACCCAAAGTGAATCCATCATCCTTTTCTTCACCCTCCGCAAGATGATAGAATCTCCTCCTAGAGAGAACAGTGGCGAACATGGCCAAAGTTCTAGAAGGATTGGCCATTACCAAATCGGAGATAAATCATGTGAATGCTCGACCAAAATTCGTTTCCAAGTCAAATTATACGGTAGACGGCGATCGAGATCTCCGCAATCATTTAATAAATATGCCCCTAAAGAACTGGTGTTATAACCACCAGAAGTTTTTTTTATGCTTTGCCAAGTTTGTCTTTGTCGTTCCGAAGAATTTCCGAATGAGTGTCAATTTCCACAGCTGACGGAGAGGACAACAGACCGCAGGCACAAGGGTGCATCAGTATCGGGAAACGTCTGGCGCAGGAAGTAGAAGACCGTACTTTCTGCACATCAACGGCATTCAACGGCGCGACAGGGAAGAAGCCAACTACAATCCGACATCCCTGTCGACTCTTTTCGTCCACGCCGAATTTTTCACATAGAGAACCAAACAGACAATGCCGGTCGCTATCACCAGCCTACTTGTTTGCATGACCCGGCCAAACAGCCAAACGAACTTCTGCACCTTCTTGATTTCAAAACTGGCGAAGAGTACATCGTAGACACAGGTGCGGCAGTCTCAGTTCTCAAAGGTGATTCAATGGCCGAGATGTCGCTAGGCGTTCTTCTCGCAACAGCTACAGGCGAGCCCATACCAACTTATGGCTGCCAATACCGCACACTCAACATAGGTCTACGACGTGAATTTTCCCACAACTTCATCATTGCCAAGGTCTCACATAATATAATAGGCCTTGATTTCCTTCTAAAATTTCGGCTCATTGTTGATCTTGCCAATCAAATGATCATCGACCCCTCCACCGGACTTGAACAAAGCTTTTGGACACTTGCCTCCGAGCGTTTGGAGTTACAGGTCATTCAGCCAACCCCAGTGCATCATTCAGCAGAGATATCAGCAGCTCTTCGAAAATACAAATCGCTTTTAGATCTTAACAAGTCAGAGCTACGAGTCTCCAACACGATGCATCATATCGTCACAGAAGGACAACCTATTGCACTCAAGAAGCGACCACTGGCTCCTGCTAAGCTGAAAGCTGCCCAAGAAGAATTCTCAAGGCTTTTGGAAGAGGGAATCATCAGACCATCGAAAAGTTCATGGGCGTCACCACTGCACTTAGTCTCAAAATCAAACGGATCGTACAGAGCCTGTGGAGACTACCGTAAGCTAAATTCAGTGACAAAATCTGATGCATATCCTATTCCAAATATCAACACATTACTTGAAAAACTCAACGGCAGCAATTTCTTCTCAGTGATTGACCTCAGACAAGCGTACCATCACATACCGGTAGCACCAGAGGATATCGAAAAAACTGCAGTCATCACTCCATTTGGCCTTTTCGAATACCTTTACATGCCTTTTGGACTTAAGTGTGCTACACAGACATTTCAAAGATTCATGGACAACATACTTCGCGACGACTCTGCTTATTGTATGTCATATCTCGATGACATTATGGTATTCAGTCCAGATCTAGAATCTCATGCGAAACATCTACGAAATGTCCTCTCACGCTTATCCAACCACGGACTCAAGATCAACTGTGACAAGACGCAGATTGTAACTTCATCCGTCGACTTCTTAGGGCATCGTATCACGGCCCAAGGTATTCAACCGTTGCCGTCAAAGACGAATTAATCAAGAATATCAAGTCACCAAGGACTTTGAGCGATTTGCAGAAAATCCTGGGAGTACTAAACTATTATCGCAAGTTCCTTCCAGGCCTTTCAAAACAACTTTATCCTTTGTGCAGGCACCTGCGGAACCGAAAAGGACTTAGCAAGAATTCCATCATTGCTTGGTCATCCGAAGACGAGGAATTACTTCGACTTGCCATCAACTCGTTAGCAAATGCCACAATGCTAACGCATCCAGATTTCGAAAAGCCATTTCTACTCACGACAGATGCTTCTGAATTCGCTATTGGAGCCACTTTGGAACAAGAGATCGACGGAGTTCGGAAGCCTATCAGTTTCTACTCGCGTACTCTCCAACCAGTAGAAACGAGGTACGACACTTTCGGCCGAGAACTTCTCGCCATCCACGACGCAGTGCGCCATTTTATCAGCATCATTGGCAGTAGCAGATTTGTTGTTTTCACAGATCTTGCACCACTAGTTAGCACACTTCGAAACGCAACTTCATCTATCGCCAAGTACCCTGCCAGAGTGGAAAGACAGCTTTCTCGTTCAAGCGAATGGCAATTTGACGTCTTTCACGTCAAGGGCAAACAGAACTTCATTGCAGATGCCCTGTCTAGGCCAGACGTCTCTCTACAACCCCCTTCACCGTCACCATTCACTGTCAACTCCGTGGCACTCAGTGAACCTGCACTAACGCCAACTCTCCTGCGAACTGAACAACGCGGTGACATTCACATTCAAAGATCAATAGCCCGTCACCAAACCAAGTTCATATGCCGTCTGTTGGAAGGCTTACCAATTGTTTACTTCACGGGTACGCAGCCCAACAAGCCAGTTCTGCCGACCACCTTCAGAGAAAAGTTTTCGATTCAATTCACTCAATTTCTCACCCAGGAAGCCAAGCGACTGTCCGCCTTCTTACAGATCGTTTTTGGGGTCACAGACTTAGGCAGAATGTTAAACGATGGGTCTCAGAGTGTGCTATTTGTCAGAAAAACAAGATCACACGACACACTCGTTCTAAGTTGCAACATTTTCGGTCTACTTCTCGCCTAGCCATCGTCCACATCGACATAGTTCATCTGACAAAGGTTCAAGGCTTCAGCTACCTTCTAACTATGATCGATAGATTTACACGGTGGCCTGCGGCATTACCTCTTGGCACCATTTCTGCAGACGAAGTAACTAACGGTTTTATCTCTGCATGGATATCCAATTACGGTGTTCCCAATGAGGTCATCACGGACAGAGGCACTTGCTTCTCATCTGATCGTTTCAAAACCACCTTGCGGTACATGGGATGCATCTTACGCCAGACGACTGCTTACCATCCCCAAGCTAATGGCATGGTAGAGAGAATGCATAGGGAACTCAAAGCAGCTTTAGCATCCTCGTCCATTAATGGCAACTGGGTCGATGCACTACCTTTAGTTCTGCTGGCCATGCGTTCTCGTACTCGAGAATCCATTAAAACGTCTGCGTCACAACTCTTGTATGGTATGGATCTACGCCTGCCTAGTCAGCTCCCACGTCTACTACCGGCACAAGATGACCCACAAGACGAAGCTACACGCCTTCGACTTCATTTCGGTAACATGTCCGAACAGCAGCCGAGACACACGCCTCGTCCAGTATTCGTTCACCCACAGCTCCACAGCTGCAAGAGAGTACTCGTTCGCAACAATACTGCTGTTGCACCACTACAACCCAAGTATCGCGGTCCTTACCCGATTTTACTAAAACAGCCAAAATACTTCATCATTATGCAAGGCGCTACACCGACATCAGTAAGCATAGACAGGTTAAAACCGTTTATCGAACCACCTGATCCTGAGAGCATTCAACCTTCTACACACGTCTCAGGCTCCGTCTGCCCACAATCTCAACCTGCTTTGTATAACGCGTAATTAATTTTTTAAACATTAACATTTAACTATAAAATTTTTTTTAACTTTACGTTAATTTTTAGTATTTGTCTCACGTGGCATAACCAGCTGTTCTTAGCTAACAATTGTGTAGCATTTTTGAACAGTTCTTTGGTATTATGCCATCTCTGAGGCAATGTTCGTGTACATATTTTTATGCAATTACCTTTGATTTTAATGTATATATTTTTACATTATAATGTATTTCTCACACATGACATTACACTGCCTATTTTGGTATGACCAGCTACTTAGAGCTAACGCTTTCGTGTAGCAACACTAAGTAGTGATCAGCTTCATATCATGGTACAGGCCACTTTCAATGCATATCTCAACTTTATCTATTTCACAAAGACCACTCTACAAATGCCATGACCACAACGTCGAGCACTTTAGCTCCTTTGGTCGTATACAAACACTGACAACGATCCAACCTGCTTAGGTTTTTATCTTAAACCTGGCAAATTCAGAGGCGATTTACCTCGAAATCTTCACGCTGTGGCTCCAAAAACTTACACTGCTCTATTTTGCCTCACGTGCTATGACCGTCCACTAGAGCTAACAATTTGTGTAGCAATTCCTAGTGGTTACCTGGCATCATATCATTGTTGAAGCAACCAACTAAGCATATTTAAGCCCAACACTTATGGTTCATCATATTTTTGCTTAACTTGGTTCGAACTCTGTCATGCATTTCTTATCTAGCCTCGCAGAGAGGAATATTCTTTCTTTTTTTCAGAGAGGAAAGTGTTGTAACGACACAAATCAATCGCCGACATATTGCGTAAATTAAATTCAAATTTATTTACGTTGCACTAATGAGAAAAAAGCAAAATTGCCGTTTAACCACGTTTAACCACGTTTAACCAATAGTATGCAAGTACACATATTGCATGCTATTTAAGCACGGTAATTTACCATGCAAGTCAGTTGTGGCATTTGCCTTCTACCTGCTTCACGCGTGTGCGTTCTGTCGGCTGTCAATACGTGTGCGCTCTGTCGGCTGTCAATACCTTACTCATCTTGTTGCGGGATACCGGAGAGACGAGCCAATTGAGTGCAGGACCTGCAGGACACCATCCACAACGCGATCACAGCTCAACCACGGGAGCGAAAACTCAACCAGAGTCCACCCAAGGCTCTAGGACATCTTCAACCTCTGAAGACTTCAAGCGAACGCATTACCAGGCCCTCTTAAGGGCCCCCATATCAGTAACTAATCTCTATTCAGAGCACCTTAACCGAGTTTGTAACGTCGTACGGCATTTACTTGAAGCCGGGACGTTTACAATACTAATCAAAGAGTTTTACAAAAGCCAAAGAAGATAAATTAGGTTTCGGCAGGTTTATTTAATTTAATTAGCTCTTCTGAATAATTGATGCGAATGTATCGCTTTTTAGTGCACAATTGTTTTTGTGGGACATTGGCGACAGGTAAGTGCAGATAATTAATCGAATGTTGTTATAAAAGGCGAAGGTCACATGAATTGAACACATTCGGCGTCCGTGGAACGCTCTTAATACCTGGGCAGATGACAAACAATGCCGAGCTAAAAGAATGCAATTAATATTTATTCGATCTATCAGGTCTATTTAGCTAAAATACGCAGAAAAGCACCGATGCTGAAAAATAAATTTAAAATCACAGATTTTGTAAAAAAAGGGGAGATTTGTTCGGCCGAAAAAATTATCAATACTATACTATTTTTTTACTCATAATACAATCTTAATTCATTAATTAATCTATTTTACATGCAGTAGTGTTTCAAAAGGAATTTCAAATTTTCCTAAAATCATTTTTTTCATGGTAGCACAAATTGGAGTTGACTTATTTTTAAAAAAATCTTCAGTCCAGTAAATGAAATTTGTTTTCTATGTCTGATTGTCAAATGGTTCCGATGTTATGTTACTTACTTTGTATATATATATATATATATATATATATATATATATATATATATATATATATATATATATATAGACAATACAAGAGATAAAAAAATAATTGATTGCGCGGGTGGTGGTAACAATTCTTTAAATCATGTTTGCGAGCTTGAAGTAAACACCAATTCCATTGTATTTAACCAGTCGTCGAACAACATAACAAAATTACCGCCAGTCGCAATGCACTTGAGTTTATACCTTTTCTAATGCTGATTTTGGCATATTCTTCTGATCCTTTTTTACTAATTTGTCATTAGTGTCACAATATCTTGCACATAATTGCATATACACTAGTTCGCTGCAACTAATAATTATATGCTCAACTGACTGCTGTCGTAATTACCACGAAATCTGATAATTATATCTGTGTGGGCATATTTGTACGGAAAATCTCTAACTGTTTTTTTCCTGATTTTACATGTTGTAGAATTTTTAATTTTACATTTTTATTCGATCATTCAGTAATACTGTATTACGTGCTCAACTAAAATTCGAGCATTGAGACTGAACCGGAAGTAATGCACGAAGTTGATTGGTTGTTTCTTTATTTCACAATCTCCTTACTGAATTATAAGTGATATAATATTTTTTACTATTTCACTTTTACCGTCGAATAGAACATGTGCTTATATACTGCTCTATGTGGAGATCTAAAATATATGCAATTGCGTACTGGTTAATGCACACCTAGAACCAAATTAATTCAGCATGAACGAAAAGTATAATCTCATGTGCACATTCATTTCACGATTTTTAACGATATATCAGTAGTAGCTGGTACTACGCCTTATACCCACTAGATATTTGGGTAAGAAATACGTGATAATTGGATGGAGCAACTCCTATACGTATGTGTATACCAACAGTGGTTTAGTTAGCGTCATATAAAGTCTTTGATAATGCAACTCACTATATATAATATATGCCGAGACTATAAATTGTGCCAAATCTATGGCTTTTGTGTCAGTACCTCATATCAACACTATGTGTGTCTTTATAGTCTCGGTATAAATGTTATATACAGAGTGATGTATTTGAAGTCGCATTGTCGACGTATTTATATATATATATATATATATATATATATATATATATATATTATCCCAAATTATAAATGATCAATTGTTTTAACTAAAAGAGTATGGTGTATAGCACGAACTTTTAAATCAATTAAAATAACTGGTTGAATTTATTTGAAATCTTGTTTATCTAAAGTCTCTAAACTGAATTTTTATCAATTTTAGCATTCCATACGCAATTAATGATTGCTTACTTTAAATTCACCTGTTTAAAATACTAGTTGAATTATCATTCGATATTCTTTTACCAATTTCCGCGTCTACCAACGATGATTTGCTGCATGCTTCGTTCGCCTGATGATAAACCACAGGACCAAACGTAATGCAACTATATCTTCTGGTATTTTCTGAAGTGTTTTCAAGCTGAACCGTGGATGTGTCTTGAGGATCGGGCTTTACTTTCTCTACATGGGTCAACTTTAAAATCCGCTCTTCACGTTCTTCGTGTGTTAGTTTGTGCGAGAATGAGACAATATTTCGTAGCATAACCTGGAAGCGGGCAATCTCGTCCTCATAGATATGATTGCTCAGAATAGCCAGACATACACTGCTGTGATAACGAAACAAAATTGCCATTGGTAGGGTAGCGTAGAGAAAGAAGTGTCGTACCACTGTGACGTTTTCTTCTACTGTCGATACGTTTATGTGCAAAACGTCATTGTACTTTTCCTGTTTAATTTAGAAAAGACAACTTCATATGTGCTTTCGAGATATTTTTATAAGTAAACAATATTCTTAAAGGCCCTGGATGAACAAGATTAAACAATGCCTGTAAACTAATATTTATATATTATTGATTGATGAGAACTGAAATAAAATGAATTATGTAATAGGTATAAGGTATTGTGTATATAGAATTAATCAAGTTCAAATAGGACCATAACTATTTGTTACTAGACACGCAATTGCTCATACTTACTAAGACGCATATTAGTTTTCGGCAAGCAAGAAAATTTATATTATATTTGGGTCATTAAATTATATTATGATTATGAGGAACATGGGATAACTGAAGCCAATGAGGGCCAGTATTTAAGGCTTTTCTGGAATAGAAATAGTTTCGGATAGTTTTTCTTTTCAACTTTGTTGTAGTTTAGCCAATCTCCGAAATTATAGGTTTGGTACTTATTTACAGGTGCATTATATATTATACGTAGTGAGTTGGCTTTGGAGTGTCGTTGGCGAAGCTTTTATATTTATTTGACATTGTGAAAGCTTTAATTAGAACAGGTATAGGAGATTGCCCAATCAAACAGTTCCACATTTCTTGACAAAATGAATAGCTGTTTTGTGGTATAACTTCGGTTTCTAAAGGTGAGTCATCCGTAAGCAGGGAACGCATGTATACCTCTGCTGATTTGGGCATATACTTCTGGTGCTGGTTGAAGTAATTTCTCAACCGCTACGTACCACCCATTACGTAATACATGTAAAAGTTTGTTGTTTCTCAATATTACCAATGTAGTTGTTCAAGATTTGATGAAGAATGCATAAATATATCATTTAAACTTCAAGTCGGTACTCCATCAGCCCATGACTCTAAAATTTAAATTTACGTGATGCTACACTGTTACAAGTACCTACGACTTGATTACAGTCAACGACAAATCATAAACCATCGAGGATTGGCAGATTGACGAACAGAATTTGAAAGCGACATAAATAAGCCTAGATACTTATTAATGACAAGCAGTTATAAGAAGTAGACGTGCCAAAAGCTTTATTTTCAAAAACAAAAAATCTTTCAAGCATAAATTGATTTTTAAACTTGTATGAACAACAGAGGTAAAGAAATAATTTACTTTTCGCAGAACGCAATAAAACTAAACAGACAAAAAAAGTTCTTAAATTAATCGAATTCAAGCTGGTCCATTTTTCGTGCATTAGGCATTGCGTACGTGGTAACAGATTAGTTTAAATAGGACCAGAAGGATAAAACAAAGACAGCATGAGCGGAAAATATAATCTTGTGCACATTAATTTTGTGCTTACTGGCGACTCATTAGTATGAGCCGTTACTACACCTCTTACCCACTGTATATTTGGGTGAGGAATGTGGGAACGTTGTACCGCGGAAACCTTCAGTAGGGAAGCTAACTTAATATAAAGTTTTCAACGATGCGACTTGAAACACAACTCACTATATTTATTATAAATTTGAAGCCTAAAAAAGGACACAAACACTATGGCAAATGCATCAGTGCCAAAAAGGTACATGTTAAAAACACAATAGATTTAAAGGTATGCCGATGTCCGCCAAAATTGTGAATTACAATTACTGTTGAACACCCGCTACTCCAGCAAATTCATACACTCTGGCCTTGATCGAAATCAGTTACAAATTGTGCGGTAATCATAATATTCAAATAAATATATGATAGTCATATATTGTTCGTTGCGGAGAATTAATGTGTTGCGCATCCAGTAACAAACTGGTTCAAATAAGACCAGAAGGATAAACCAAAGTGAGCACCCATGCGTGTTGTGCTACCGACACTCATCGGTACGTGCCGGTACTAGTTGAAATAATCTGTTATTAATTACGCAATGTATATTCGTAACTGATTGAATATATAAATTCTCCGCAACGAAAAAAATATAACTAGGAAATATTAAATGGAATTATGCCACGATTCTTTAAATCAAGTTTGTGAGTTGGATTTAAACACCAATCCCAGTGTATTTAACCAGTCGTCGAACAACATAACAAAACTAGCGCCAAAAGCAACACACTGACGCATTTCGACCTTCCGTGATCATCATCAGAGTACGATGGCAAATTGACTATCGAGGATCAAACCACATTGAATATATATGGAAATCAAAGTTAGATATGCGGTAGTTTTGTTATGTTGTTCGACGACTGGTTAAATACAATGGGCTTGGTGTTTACTTCAAGCTCGCAAACTTGATTTAAAGAATTTTTACCACCACCTGCGCAACCAATTATTTTTAAATTGTATTGCCTATATATGTATATGTGGCGAAAGCTGCAAACAGTTAATGTTCGTGACTGCATAGAAATTGTGCAGCCGACATTTCCAGTCAAGTTCAATGTATGCAAGACTGCTAGAGGTGAGAGCCGCATATCTCAATTTGATTTCCATATATATTCAATGCGGTTTGATCCTCGATAGTCAGTTTGACATCGTACTCGGATGATGATCACGGAAGGTCGAAATGCGTCAGTGCGTTGCTGTTGGCGCTAGTTTTGTTATGTTGTTCGACAACTGGTTAAATACAATGGGATTGGTGTTTAAATCTAGCTCGCAAACTTGATTTAAAGAATTGTTACCACCACCCGGGCAATCAATTATTGTTAAATTATGCCACGATGTCCGTGCAATTCTATAACTCATTATTCGAGGCAAGATTGTATGGATTTGCTGGAGTAACATTTGTTTATTATTGGTTTCAGTTCTCCATTTTGTGAAATTAAGCCTATATGAAATAACATTTGTTGGTACCCTTTACAGGCGCCGTGCATATTGTATATAGTGAGTCGGTTTTGAAGTCTCATTTTCGAAGAATTTGTATCAAGTTTACTGAATTATTGCATGAATTCACGTTTGTACAATAAATTGTCATATTCCTTGATCAAATTTATAGTGGATATAGGGTTTGATACCGGCACCTACCGATGTGTGCTAGTAGGCATGAAACGCATGTTTACATGAGATAATGAACTTTGTTCACGACATCTATGGTATATCCTTCTAGTCCTTTTTGCACTAATTTATCAGTAGGTACGTGGTAACTGATACATAACTGTATGTTTATTAATTTCTCGCGAAAAAGAACATAAAACTAATATATTGAATTGATTGATGTCATTATTACCCCGGAATGTGATAACTAATGCTGATCGATGTCAGTGTGCTTGGATGTGCGGCAGTAATATATTTGCAGTATACGCTGAAATTAAAAATTTTTACGAAATGAATCTACCTCCAAAATCAATCTATGGTTATCCCGTATAGGCTTGCTATCTCGGTAAACATTGTGTTAGTAGTATTTACATGCTCCGTTTATAATATACATATTGTAAGTTGGCATTTTCGATGGCCTAATATGATGTTAGCTCTATTACTGCTTGAATACAAATTCGTATAGAAGATCGTGCCGTTCAACTGCCTTTCATTTCGTGACCAAATATATATTCAGTGTAGGATGTGGCATCGGTTGCGAATGATTATTTGTCACTAAGCAAGAAGCGCGTGTGTACTTCAAATTTAACCTCTTGTGCATGCTGACTTTTGTCTCATTTGCACAATTGTTGCACTACATATGCAATGCCAAAATGCTTAATTACATGTGTAAAATAGTTCTTCATAGCAAAAAATGTGTAAAACATTTATTTCGTAGCGTAAAGTTTAAAACCAAATAAAATTTATATAGGCAAACGCGATTTCACACCATCTTATCAGCTGAATTGCTGGAGCAATGGTCTAAGTATAAAAATATTTTTTTTAAAATTCCTATTCCTCAGTGCCCAAACAAAAGATCCATTAATAAGCACAGTTTTGTATATTGATTAGAAAGTCCCATGACAGTAACTGTGCATAATCAAATTGTTTTTGTTTGCACAATTTATGAAAAAGATCTACTTGTAACAATAACCACCTGAATAGAGATTCGTGTTCCTAAAATTAAAAAACATTGTGAGCGTTTCACATTTTTCTCAGGACAAACTATGTTCAATTAGAAAAGTTCTTGCGACACCAATCTCTTTTGCGCATACTAAGCCGGTTTGTGCTTTTAAAAGCGCGAATTAAAACTACCCCACCTGACTATATAAGATTTACCATAGGTGCAAGTACAGTTGTAGGTAACATAGGGCAACCATCGCAGAGGGAATCTTTTCTGTTCACTATATAAGAGAAGTTTAATATGGCATGTAAAAGCTAATGTAGAGCGCAATTTGTCTTTTACACACTTCATTGTCCCAAAACACTTATATTGTTGGTGAATACGTACATGTCTCTATTCTCCTGCACAAACATTGCCAACGTGTTTTATTGCATTATTAAGCTTTTACTAAAATATTATGGGTAGCAGTTTTCTATAAATCAGTCTAGAAGAAGTCAGGCCATCGAATAAAAAAATCCTATTACAAAATTTTCAAGCTTAGCCTTTATTCATTCCACGAGGCAGAAACTGTTGTAATTTAAATATTTCACCGTCCACATTTTCTTGTTACAGACTGATCTGCGTGATGTGCCATCAGTTGCACGTTTGAGCAGCATAAATGGAATGCCAAAGCTTTTTAATACTCAATATTTTGTTTGTGTTCAAATAATCTATGAAAATAACACCAATGAAATTTAATTGATGGTGCAGCAATGTGAAGTTAATTACCTGAAATGATCTCATCATCCAGAAGGCAAAGTTAATCGCCAACAATGTTGCAATTGAATTGCGACCTGGCTTTGCAATTTTTTCATTTTCGGTTTCACAACACCTGTAAAAAGCGTCAATTATAAAATATGTCTGCAATGATGACTGAATAAGGTCCAATATTCGAGAACATAGGCCAAGTTTCGCAAGTATGGTGTAATTGTAATCTTTCACTGGTTGTTGGATATCTTCAATGCACAGTGCAACTGCCGAAGTCTGGTAAATGGCGTTAATGAAATAAGTTATCAGCAAAAGGCGTTCGTCTAGAGCCTTCTTGTTGAATAGTACCGTAAACTTCAGCCATACTGTCTGGTAAAAGGCGAAGAATGTGAGGAGCAATGCCAAAACGTACAAAACTAAAAAGTGGACAATATGGATGTAGTATTTGGTGTGAGTTGGGAGTAGTGGATATGTTGACGACGAGTTCATGCCGAGCAGAATGGTGATTGCTAGCGTCTCCATGAATATAAATATTCCCACCAGGTTACCAAATATACTTCCCTGCCAGATGGAACGACAGATGTTCTTATTATTACTGTCCTGAAAATTACAATAAGACCAAATGTATATATATATAAACCTTATTTAATATATTCATTAATAGTTATAGCTTTGCGAGAAACGAAACTGTAAGCTGCAAAATCGTAAAATAAAATGTGTGAGAAATTAAAGGAAAATTTAAAGCATTAGCTGCTTGTCTGATAATAGCAATAATCCTGAATACGACTCAGTGAATCTGTAGACCGCTCTCTTAGGCTATTACCAGTATAACTATTTGGATTTTCGCAAGGGCGAACAGTGATGATGGCTTAATTAAAAAATATGTATCGTTGAATCGCTTTCTCTATTCAGAGTTCCCATAACTTAATCTGCACGTCAAATTAAATAAGTTCCTTGGGTTGTCTGTTTGTGTATGACTACTTTTGTTGAATCCTATGTGATGATCCTGTCTTTCTTAGTTCGCATCCTCTTACCGATTTGCCTATTATCCATGTGTTTCAATTCCTGTACCTATTCTTATAGACAATTTGTGTGGAACGCGAAGGCACATCTAGGCTAGAAAATGAAATAGATAGACAAAGTCAACACTTACGATTCCACTCAAGTAGTTGAACCCTACAGTATTTACCAACAAGCGCGATAAAATTTAAATTTTAAGTCAATTTTGAAATGAGTATTTGAGTCTTTTAAAATTAATCTAGTTTTTAAATAAGGACATGCGCTCTTCAACGATTATTCAACAAGGAATCGCTCATATATTTATTTAGCACCTAGCTCAAAAGCTTCGTGTAAAGTATATTTTCAGTTCTTCATTATATCACCGAGGCGTAGAAAATGAACCACTATTTGAAGTGCCAAAACCTTTTTCTTATTAGAAAAGAACGCCGATCGTGTAGCTTGTGAATTATCTTGGACGTTCTCTTACATATCCTGCTTGCTAAGCTATCGGAGCGACAGCGGTGGATGCCTGGAACTGTAAAAATAGTAAGCAATTTAGTATCAATTTATTGGTAAATAATGCTTGTCGTTGTTTATAGGGGTGATAGGTAACACTTTAGTAAGCATAGTAGCAGATAATTACATTTAGATGTTAAGAAATCAGGGCTAAATCTGCAGTTAGAATTAATCGCCAAATCCATTTTGATGATGACCTCGTTATCAATAAAGAAGCAGTTTACACAAATGGTAAATTCTCTTATTCGATTAACCTGCTCGCACAGCAACTTGTTATAGAGTGAACTAAGGATTTTAAAAGCTTCAAACTCAGTCAGAAATACGTTATTTCAAGAACACGTATACTCCAGTTAAATATTCTTATAACAAAAATCCATTACCATAGCATGCAACTAATGCCAAGGAAGGTAATACACAACACATAAAAACTATTGTGAGTAGAACTGAAAACGGCTTAGAGATGTTCAAACCGCAATGCATATAAAAGGCACAAAAATTCGGGGCTAAGGTTCTTCCACTTGTTAGTCTCGCGTAAATTGTGCATGCCTGGAAATGTCAGCTGCACAATTTCTATGCAGTCACGAAGATGAAAGATTCGCATATTTTTTCGCGCGTTATAAAATTGAACAGTTTTTGATTGCGCGGTAAGTGCAAACTATTCTTTAATAGGACACCCTGTACATCAATTTAAATTAAAGAATGTAGAAAAGCTAATCTGGGTAATTTGAAACCCCCTATTAAGCCGTGTTCAGTACAACTTTACTATTCAACTTTTTTCCCGGTTATATTCGTTCGAAACAATCAAGTCATTTAAACCGCTTTAGAAACACAGTCAAATTTGCTAACAAACCAAAGACTATGCTGGAAAGTTTCCCAGCTAAATGGGAAATTTAACCAGACATAATAAAAATCAAAATTATTAAACAAAAATTCCACTGAATGACAGTATAAATTATGACTAATTATTTATCGACAGTGTAACAGTTTTACATATCTATTTACAGTATCTAAGAATAATAGAATATTCTGATAATTGGCTGATAATTGTGTATAAGCATCTGAGAGCATTGTTAACTCAGCACAACAGAGGGGATAATTAACGATTCACAGAAATTAAAATACTTTTTTTACATAAAACTTACTCAAACACGAAATATTATTTACTGGAGCCTTTAAAGCATATTATGAATGAAAATTACGAATCCAGATGCTTTCTTTGTGGCTGAAAAAAGTGACGTTTTTTCTACGTAAAGTAATCATTGATTTGTTAATTGTGTGTTTGTGTTGTGAGTGTGTGTGTATGTGTTTGTACGCGTATGAAAGCACACATGCTTGTTTCTATTTAAAATTTGCAGAATCCATTTCCATAATCTGTCCATAATTTCCCCTTACTTGTACTTTAAAATTTAAAAAAATGATTTTCCTACATCACTCTCTTAACTGATAAGTCAAAATTAGTTCATAATTGGAAATTTCTCATATCCTGTTGATACATTTATAATAATGCAAAAAGGAATGGATAAAATCCATTTTTTGTATGTGACAGAAATATACAAACAAAGGTTTAGAATCTATAAATCATTACCATATTTTTAAGATAGAATGTCCGTTAATCCTCAGTTATTAATAATAATGTGCCAAATATCTTATGCAACTTCCTTTGCCTCTTTCAACAGGAAGATACAGTAAATTGCAGTTAATTGCCATACACAGAACGAAATAATAATATAAGTAAGCGATATTGAATTATTAAAAATTTAATTTTAAAATTAATTATAAATGTCACTGCTTTTCATGGCATAAACGAACATATTTTCATAAATAAATCAAAATCGGCATAATCTTCATAAAATGCAATTAGGCCCTATACAAAATTTGATAAACATGTTTTTCCGTAAAATTGTGAGGATGTGGAAATAAAGCTTAGATATGTGAATATGCATCTAAAAATCGGTGCAAACATAATGTTGTAATCACCTGCTTAGGTAAATATTTAAGAACCTTCTGTTAATAAAATCGGAGAACTTTTATTAATAAAATCAACTATGCGGAAATTGATAACAATCTATCTCGATTTCAAACCATCAACAAGGCAAATCAGTACATTTGGCAGTCGCACAGTCGGACGCATTTCAGATTTTCGAAGTAATGATCAGAGTAAAACACCAAACTGATTAACGGAGATAACACCTCGTTACATGATTCATGATAAACAAAACTGTTGTAATCACATCTATTAATCTCAAAACTTAATTTAAAAAAAATATCACCAGCCAGGCAATCAATGTCGCCTCGATTTAAAAAAAATTTTTTAGCGTGACTAAAACTGTAAAAAGGTATTTTAGTAGCTGAATATATAGTTTATAGCTAAAATTCTTCTCCATTGCAATATATCCTGAACTTTAAGAGGTAGGAGCAGCATTTCAGATGTTCCATAGCTTTTATGGACAATTCGGTCCTGCCTTCTTTATTCAATTTTCTGTCTTGCCCCGATGATGACTATTAAGGTTCAAAACATGCTAGGATGCCAGACTGGCGGTATTTTTGCCTCTTTGTTTAACTGGTCAAAGCAGGGAATAGATCTTTATCCGACGATCGAAAACTTGATTTAAATTATTTATATCACATTCCATGTCAGGTGGATGAGATCCGTCTTTCAGTGTTGCCAAATATATCTAAACTGTGGGTTGAACTCCGTTATTCAGTTTTTTCTCGTTCTTAGCATAACAATGGTAGGTTGTAACACGTCAGTAAACGTGTACAGAAAGTAGTATTTTAATGTTGTGCGAAACAATTAGAACGTTGAATGTGAGCATATTTTAAGTACGAAAACTAGACTTATGCTTCTTCCATCTATTTCAACGTAACCAATAATGGCTAAAATTTTAGTATCACTTGGAAAGATAATAAGGAAATTCTTGTAGATCCCTTTAATATCCGTTTATACCAAAGTTCCTTTATGCATAAATTTAACAAAATATAAAAATAAGCATTTTAAATTTCAGACTATATTTAGGATAAACTGCCTTTTCTTAATTACAAAATGGTTTGTTTTTAATGTTAAATGGACGTATATAACGAGACTGGTGCTTTTATCAATATAGTAAGCTTGATTTAAATAATCCTTATCATCGCCCGTGCAACCAATTTTCTCTTAATTTTCTTAACAATTCTTTATCATTTTAAAAATTAACCGATAAATAAATTTTCTTTCTAGATAATATTTCATTGCATTGTTCATGTGTCTTTTATTGAATCATTAACAGCTTGCCTAAGAAAAGGCTCTCGAAGAAAATCCACAAAAGTCAATATTCTGAATGAAATTTTCGCTGTTTTTTTCAAGGTGTTTAATCACGTTTGCATCTGGTTGAAAAACATCACAGACAAAATGCAGCATGAGTACATGTAAGCAATTTTATTTTTTGTGTTAGAGAAAACATTATACAAAAAATGCCCATAAAATAATTGGCAAAAACATCTATCAAAATATCGGCTCCAAAGAAATTAACTTAATAATCTTTATGGCTGACTACATATGACACAGTCATAAGACAAGTGCAAATCTGATATGTGGAGATAATTAGCTCGAAAATATGTAAAAGGCAGTTTAAAAGCCAAAAATCACAATAGAAAGACTTGTCAAATGTAGCCTACCGTCTCATCCATTTCTATCATTTTGGCTTTTCCAATTCTCGCGAAAATTTCATAAATCACTGCTGCTGAAACCGCACTGTACTCCGCGACGGCTGGCAAAAAGTAACTGGCTACTTTCAGTGGTTTAAATTTATCGTCACATTTCGTTGAATTGTAACTACCTTTGCTAAGAAAGAAACGGTATAACATCAATTAGTGCTGTTAAACACACAACATTGTCATAAGATCTTCAAATTGACAAAATTTCTAATTTTTTGTAATGTTTTTATTTTCAAATTATATTTTTAAAAGATAATGGAAAAATTTCTAAACAATTTATTAACATTTTGTTATAAGCTGCATGCGCCAATATCCTGAAAATAAATTCTAAACTAAATTTATCAATATTTTAATAAACATGTTAACATCATTTGCTTTAGACATGGTATTGTGTGTTGTAATTTGGTTTATATATCGCCAATAAACAAGACATACAAAATACAGCATTTTCCATGTGCTTTTACTTGATTAAAGCCTGTAAGCATTGCAAACTGGCGTCTCAACAGAAGGACGTATTTAAACGTTAAAAATATACCATGCACATTTGGTTAAGATTTGTTGGACAAAGCAAATACACCCATATTTCATACCGACCTTGATCTGTGCTCATTTTGGCATTCATACTCTTTTTAATGCATTTAATGTAGTTTAATGCAAAAATGGACATGAAATGTTAGTTTTCATTGACAAACACGGAAGCGTGGTTGCAAAAGATTATCATGACTGCCGAAAAGGATATTCGAAATGGTTTTTAGAACCATTTTCTGGATAATTGACCCAAAGAACTGGGAAACTTACGAGCATTATTTTTATCATGAAATTCAAGAAGTTCATACTCTGTTATTGTTTGTATTTAACATACATATCTTTATATTATATAATATAGTGTTTTATATAAATAGCAATTTACAACATTATATATATATATATATATATATATATATATATATATACTTTTAGAATGCGAGCCTTAATAAAATTCATATTACCCTTTCCATGTGCAAAAAGAAAGAGAAATTTTATCAGATAAAGAACCATTTCTTCCTTATTTTCTTCTCATGTATCTACAAATGAACATCTCTTTATATGTAAATTGAAAGGTAAAAAAGAGAAAAATGTAAAAAAGGAGAGAGTGTCAAAAAAAGGAAAACTATCAATTGCGTGCATCACTTCCAATTCAAGCTCAATGCCCGAACATGCCTCGCTGATTGTATAAATCCGGCCGCAATTTTTTATCCATAAGGCTTCGTATGTATGTATGTATGTATGTATGTATGTATGTATGTATGTATGTATGTATGTATGTATGTATGTATGTATGTATGTATGTATGTATGTATGTATGTATGTATGTATGTATGTATGTATGTATGTATGTATGTATGTATGTATGTATGTATGTATGTATGTATGTATGTATGTATGTATGTATGTATGTATGTATGTATGTATGTATGTATGTATGTATGTGTGTATGTATGTATGTATGTATGTATGTATGTATGTATGTATTTATGTATGTATGTATGTATGTATGTATGTATGTATGTATGTATGTATGTATGTATGTATGTATGTATGTATGTATGAATGCATGTATGTATGTATGTATGTATGTGTGTATGTATGTATGTATGTATGTATGTATGTATGTATGTATGTATGTATGTATGAATGTATGTATGTATGCATGTATGTATGTATGTATGTATGTATGTATGTATGTTGTATGTATGTATGTATGTATGTATGTATGTATGTATGTATATATGTATGTATGTATGTATGTATGTATGTATGTATGTATGTATGTATGTATGTATGTATGTATGTATTTATGTATGTATGTATGTATGTATGTATGTATGTATGAATGCATGTATGCATGTATGTATGTATGTATGTATGTATGTATGTATGCTTGTAAGTTTTTATATATGTCTGTATATATGTATGTATGTACATAAGATTTCTTCTATCGGATAAAATTTCTTTTTATTTTTGCACATGAAAAGGGTATGATGAAGTTTATTAAGGCTCGCATTCCCAAAGATTCATTCAGAGAACTAGATGGACTAATGACGTTAAAATGTAGAGTGCAAAGTATGTTATTGTGGAAAGAACATTATTATCAGTGTATTAAGCAATTACGATTTCCAGTTGATGTAGTAAGCAGTTTACGAAAGTCTAAACTACGGGACAAACGAAGAAATTTTACAAGGTTGGTGTATTCCAAAATTGAGTAGTTAAAGGAAAATGAAGCAGCGCTACAGGCAAGAACCGCGTGTTGTGTACTGGATGAACAAAGTCTTTTTGCAAGAATGAGTTTTCTAATGTTTATGCCAGCTGTTATGACGAAAGACAAAACAAGAATTTTGAAGAAATTATAAAATGATATAAAACCTGGAGTTTTGTTTGATATAATACCAAACGATCTTGATAACCGTGTGCTTAACTGATCAACAATACCAATCGATCAGCTAACAATGGAGGCACTATCGATGGGCCGAAGTTATGGAATGCGTCCTTTTAGCAAATGCGATGTTGATTGTGAGGCAACATTTGAATTTCTATTTGATTAAACAACCAACTTAGAACCTAGCAGTATTGATTATAAAAAATTGGTTCAAAGCTATATTAGTTGATCAGGCTTCATATTTAAAATCGTCTAAATGCGCAGAACAGCATGCATTGACAAAGCAACCTCTAAATGCGCTTAAAGGTATCAGCAGAAATGCAGACATCAAAATACTACACACTGATAAAAGCAAGAGCGATGTTATAATGAAAAAAATTGACTACCTACAAAAGATGGAAAACTTGTTGAATGACAATACAAAATTCACGCGTCTAGACGATAAATCAGATGAAATAGACAAAGTGAAACGCAAAGTATTAATGAAATTAAGATCTTGACAGATGCCAGTTTAGTTGATGAGGCCAAAGCACAGAAGCTCAAGCCAGTTGGATCATCTACACCAACAATGAACGGATTACCATAAACAAGCAAGAAAGGTTGTCCTACGGGGCAAATTTATCAATGGTAAATTCTCCGTTTCATGCACTAGATAAATGGCTAGTGCGTTTAGTGGAGCCATTACGTAAACTACAAGGGAATTATTCGGTTTCCGATTCGGATGCAGATTCATGAATACCACAAAAGAAAATGGAAGCGGCATTAACACGCACATTCAATGCAGCTAAACTACGAGTGTTATTTAGAGTAACACACTTTCCGTTACCAACAATGAAAGAGAAACAGCCGTTAATGTCGACATAAAATATTATTTACCAATATACATGCGCAAGTTGTCGATCAACTGACGTTGGCCGATCGAACAGAAGGTTAATTACTCTACTTTGCGTGATCACCTATTGTGTTGGTTCTGTAGTTGGTGCTTGCGTGTACTGATTTGAAGACAGTTAACACGCATTTAATACGCCACAGGAATTAAACTTTTAGTCGACCTTCAATTTGACATTTCTTCCTGAAACTATGTAAAATAACTGGGTATTACATGTGTCATAACTATGGAGGTGAGAAAAAAGCGACAGACCTATTAAATTAATGTGCATAAGGTATAATAGATAAAACATCCATATAAGTATATATTGAAGGTTGATTTGTAAGCATTTATGTATATGTGCCAATGTTCGTGTTTGTGTGCATGTAGGAGTCATTCTAATTTGCTTCCAAACTCATGATTCTCTGTGTGTTGAATGTCTGAGTAGATTTTAGAGATTCGATTTGACCGCCGTGCAATAATTGAGGGCGGTGGGTCGCCTCCAAATGTTGAGTTTAGGAAAACCTGTTTGACCGCAACCTTTATAGTACGAACAGGACGTGGTCTGATGTTAACATCTGTGAACCGCTGCCGGTAGTTGTTCATTAGCCCAATCTTCCTCAGATAGCCTTGTTTTTCCTCGATCTTGTGCTTAAGGCAGATCTCATTGATTTTGCTTGCTAGGTTTTTAAATACGTTTCTTTTGTACGATTTTGGCAAGTTAAAGTTGTAATGAATTCACTGAACAGTAAACGTAGATTTTCCAAGTAATGCCAGTCTGAAATCATTGGATGTCCAAGAAGGGAAAAGTGTTGTCTTGGGAGTGAATTCGGTCATTTTGAGTATTTTGGTTGGCTATACTGCGTCTGGGATGAAGAATAATATAACATCTGTATACATTTTGTATGGTGCGCACCGTTCAATTATGTTTTTCAGGCTCGTTTGTTCAAGATCGTGCATGTATGTATCTGCCAGGAGAGGGCAAATGCGGCCACCCAAAGCGACACCATTGAACTGACGGTAATAATTCCGTTCAAATTTAGATTGCATGTATTTGTAAATGCTAATATGAGATCTTTGAGGTAAGTAGTGTCTATAAGAAAAAATTGAAATTCATTATTAATCAGATCACACAAGATTGTCGTTGATCTTTTCCAATGGAATGTTCGCATATAAGGATAAGACATCAAGCGAGACCATTTTGTTTTGTAAGATGTGTTTACCTTAAATTCATCTGCTAGCTCAAAAGAGCTCTTGGTGGTGTGAGTGTTTATGACATTTCGTAATAGTTCAAATAGTTTGAAGATAAAATTAGCTGGTTTATGTTGCGGTGCGTTGATCGTTGAATTCTTGAGCCGCATCGGAGGAGATCCTGAGGCTCTGAAGGTTTTGTGAGATTAGGTTTTGCTGTAGAGTCTTGCTTGGTTCGTTTCAGCAGATTTCGCCTGGTGGATTTCTTCTATGAGTCCTTATCTACTTTCTGAAACAGCTATTGCTGATAAAACGTATTTTTCCATATTTTTCCAAATAGCATTTGTTCGTAATTCAATATTTGATGAAACATTTTCCAGTTTGATGTCTTATTAGGAAGAGAGAAAAACATTAATAACGAAGTGGATAATGGCCATTTAGCTCGAGAATACTAAACTGCACTTTACAATCTTTCATTTATACACATCCTGGATTTTCATTTGATTATTTCTGACTCGGTTTTATTTATATTTCTGTTTGGGGCTGATTATTAGGTGTATATGGGTATGTGTCTTGGTGTGTGATTGATTTCATTTGGGTATCTTTTTAGAAAAAACATAAACTGGAACACTCACACATGAACATACTAATCAGCCCAAACAAGTAATATATAAATCGAGTCAGACTAGTTTCCACGCCCATAATCAAATTTAAACCCCGGATTTATATAAATGTACGATTGAAACGTGAAATTCAATGTTCACGAAAGAAATGGCCTTTGTCAATTTTGTCTTTAATGTGTATTTACTTCCTAACAAGAAATATGCTGTGTAATATTTCAAGACAATGGTCATAATAAAAGTATAGTATATATATATATATATATATATATATATATATATATATATATGCATCAAGATGATTTATGCTAAATTGAAACCGTTTTGTGGTCCATAATGTTTCAAACATATATTATTAGGCACAAAATAACGTAAAAAACAAGACGCAATAACAACGACTGTGTGTGGCACATCTGCCTAATTTTTATTTAATCTCGCCATTTTATTTTTTTTACTTTTGAGGTTTCTATATATACTCTTTGATACAAATTTACGCTACCCTTGTTTAAATCAAATTTTCAAGCTTAAAGTATACACAAATCCCATTGTATTCAATCAATCCTTGAGCAACATAACTCAACTACCATCAGCCAATTCAACGACTGGTTAAATACAATGGGGTTGATATATACTTCAAGCCCACGAAGTTTATTTAAAGAATTGTTATTAAAACCCGCGCAACCATTGATTGTTTAAATGTATTATCTATTAAGATATCATTGCCATTCAACTGCTCATGACACACAATAAAGATGAAAGGACAATGCAAGTGTGAAATTTAGTTTTATGACAAGGTAATCTTATAACATGTGCATACTTTTCATTAAAAAATTGTGCGTCGATTGTGAACTTGTGAGTATCTGTAGCTCAAATTTAGTAAATTATAATAACGTACACTGGAACATCCACCTAAATGTGACTACATTAACTGACAGTTATTTTACATGATGCAGACATCAGGCAATTTTTTTTATTCTTACCATGTGATATGACGCAATTAAAGGAGTCTGCAAAGGTTACAGAGAGGAAAATGAATTACAAATACACCAATATTAAAATCATGCCAATGTAATCGAAAAGGAAGTTAGTAAAACAAAAAAATATTAATATATGAAATAAGAAAACAGTAAATTACCTAAAAAAAGAATGCTCAGATAAATAATGTAAGAGTAGATGTTTAAAATAAGAGTTCATATATAACTGTTAGAAAAAATACGGGCCGTTCGGCAATAGATACTATAATATTGCAGCAAATAAGGAATGTAATTTCTTCATACTATACTGTAAATATTTTTAAAATTTGTTAACAATTAGTTAATTAATAAAGCCAAATAAAACCTATTCTTTTATCCAATATTTTTATCTGTTGCGGGAACTGGTTATAGATTCTGGATCATGCAAACTTTGTTCCTTATAATTGGTCATTGCTTTTTTTACATGGAAACGCGATTTTTCTACTGCTGTTTCATTTCAACAGATTGCATAATCAATCTTTTCGTTCTGCTACGACCGTATATTGATATGCATCTACAACCATACAAATTACTTGTATGTCCAGTTTCCACTGAAAAATGTACGGCATCAAATCCATCAACATGTCTATTCAACGTTTAGTTTTCCCATTTTCGTATGTTAAATAGGCGCATGGTTTTAGCCACACACCTTGTTTGACGGTACTTGCATTCGATTTCATACACTACGGATGCGTCCTTTCTCTATGATTAAACAGTTAACAGTTCAGAGAGAGGCGCTGTCTTGATGGGATTCTTATATTGTAATAAAGTGCTATTAATTTTGGAATCTTGTAATACGACGACCATACGATCCTCATTCTCTCTGCCAGATTTTTAATACTTCGACTTAAAGTTAAATTTGAATACGACATCCATCAACGTTGCTTCTATTAACTCAAATGGCTAACTAAAAGTAGTGATTATTTATCGAAATCAGCTTAGCTTAATATTCCAATGTTTTATAACTTTTAATCTCGGGTTTTTTATGCCCAATGATATTTAGATGCCGATTTGCATCCTTTACGGGCGATTTAAGTTAAAAATAAGAAAGATTCAATAGTAAGTATTTGACCCATAAGCATCTCTTTCTATTTTTTAAAAACATTTTAAAGTAGTTTGGCATGGATAAATGATAGTTTACCTGATGACTGCCTTTTAATCGCAACTAGTAGCTTGGTCATCTGAATAATTAAGTTTCAGAAATTTATGAAATCTTCCTGACATAGAATCTCTCGTCCAAATACCTCACATACGGTTTGAACTTATCTAAGCGATTGTTATTGGTGGACTTTTAATCAAAATTTGGATCCGGTATCTGGTAACAAGCTCATACAAAGAGATTGTACGGTGCGGTAAAAATGGATAAACCTTTTGACACATTAGGAATTATCTATAATTTCTAGCACTTCTCTACGTATAAAATTGGCAAGTTTCCTTCGCATAGAAAACAAAAATACTTCCATTTCATAAATCCTGTATGGACAAATTCTTATTATTTATTTGAAATTGTTGACAATTGCCTACTGAACGAAGGTGAAATATTAACAAGCTGGTATGTGGCAGCCATTTACACAAATATACCGGTACCTGAAGCATTAGATTGTTTTCGATGATTTCGTTTTAATCTTCTGTTTAAATTAGAAGGCATTAAAGTTATAATTAGTCAGATCACGGACATGATGAACACATGTATGGCATCTATTTATTTTAAATTTAGAAAGAAAATGTATAATCAAAGTAAAAGTGCCCCAAACTAACAGCTTATTTCAGTTTCAATAGTACGCCTTGAAGAACTCTTTAGGTAAGACACAGCAAAGCCAAAATGGCATCAACGGTTCTTCTTTGATTTTTTTGATTATCAGGAATTGTGGTGATGAAGTTTTAGCAAATTTCTAAAACTTAGCTAAACAGAGGGGCAAACTACAGTTTAGGATTAAAATACCAATTTTGCATGCGGAACTAATTATAATTAATAAAAATTTAAAAGAGCTGTTTATCGGAAGGACACTTACTCTGGTATCCTTCTAAATTTCAAGTCTAAAAATCCGTATCGGTTGAAAATTGGTGTCTTAAAATCACTGACCATAAGGAGATTTATATTAATAGATATAAAACATAGAAAGTAGAAATTAAGCAGACTGCGAGAAAGTTTCTACGCTAATGGTTACATTCGTAAGTAAAAAAATGGGCAACAATCATTTTTCGTAAATAAATTTAACCCTAGTTCGATGTACGCAAGTTCTGATGTGGAATCGTGGAATCATGGTTTAACCAGATTGAAAATTTAGTATAAACATAAAATCAATAGCAAAAAATACTAAATTACAAGGAGTTATAAAACATTTCATCACTCAAGGCAGTAAAATTCCTAACGAAAATAAACTACACATCTGGACAATAAGATGTCTGATAAAACACCTGGAGTCTCATGTATGGGGGTGAATACGTGCGCCAAATTAGAATAAGAAAAGATAAACACAGAACTGCATGAGCATATTAATATACCAGATCTTGAAATTTATTTACAGCATACCTGGTATCGATAGGCAGTCGTAATACAACGATAAGGTTGATTAAGTAATCTAATGCAATTGTGTCGAGATATTCTGTTATGAATAAAATAGCAGTGCCAAAATTGCTAGGCTTGATTTGAAATACAGCACTGAATAATGGCATGAAGCAACGTTTCTATTAACCCGAATCGGTACTCAATTTTAGAGTTATTTTTTGTACCACCCTTCAAAATGTCAATTTTATCTATCACCTCAGGGCACTTACTTAGTTTAACACTTATCAATGAACTTTTTATTTTAATTATCATTTAATATGATCTACCTTTGGTTAGGCAGTGTGTTAATTTCTTTTTCTTATTTTTATTTATTTTAACTTAATATCTCAAATAAGTTTACTATTTGACTTACCTTTTAGCATATACCTTTGTGTGGTTATACTAATGTTTTTTTTATGTTACAGTGGTGAACTTTTAGGCCGAAAAAGCTCCAATGGCTTTATTTAAGACTAATGTCAATAAAAAAATAATTACGCATTATTTACGATTTACAAGAATCAAGATAATACTGAAAGAAGAACCCCAGCCACAGAAATTAAATTCAATAAAGATTTATGCACGCCTTTTATGTGCAAACTCATTAACAATTGATTGAACAAAGGAAGATGTGCCTAATCATCATGGCTTCTGTTGATAATTTGAAAGACTTCTTCATATTATTTGGGAAAAAATGAGCACCTTAACTGCAGAGTTGGGAGCAATTAGTTCGCGTGTAGATGAAATTATTATTATAAACGCTGATGAAATCCGCATAGACGACCCATTTCATATGCAAGAAAATAAAATATTATTGCTTTACTCTCCACCCTGAACAATTACGTCACTCCTAATTGCGTTATTTCACTTGGTAAGTATACAATAATTAGTTTAACGTGTTCAAAAGGTAAATTAACAATCAGTTAAATTAGTCAAACTTAAATGAACATATGCGCGAATGTAATTATACTTTACTAAAATCTAACCAGTTCTCAACACATAAACAAGCATAAACACGACGTGTGCATGTTAAATGAAGTGCCAGTAACAAGTAATAAGTAAAAATGGAGTGGTCAAAATAAAATCTCACACTTGCTTTATCATTTTGTATTTACTTTGTGCAATAAAATGGAAACTAATAAACGATCCACATAGTGGTTACCGAAATATCCAATCAAGAATAATAAGTGGACAGAAAATATTTTCTGCAATTTTATAATTACTCATTTATTTACAAAAAAACCGTTTGTGTAATTTAAAAAACAACAAAATTAAAAAAATAGTTTGATACTGTTTATAGCGGAGAACAAATTTATATGCAATTTGTATTAGGAGTTGTGCAGCTAGTAACAAATTAGTTCAAATATGACCAGTAGGATAAACCAAAGACAGCATACGCAGAAATTATAATCTCGTGTATATTCGTTTCGCGCTAAATGGCGACTCATCAGTAGGAGTCGGTATTACGCCCTTTAACCACTATATATTTTTGGGAAAATAGGACAGTACAATCACATAGACAAATTTGTAAACCGGCAGTAGTGAAGCTAACTTCATATAAAGCCTTCGACATTGCGACTTGATAGCTAACTAACTATATATAATATATATACCGAGTCTGTAAATGATACTAACACTATGGCTATTCTGTCAATACCCGATACCAACATTATGGTATCGATACGGTACATAGTACTAACATTATGGTTGCTGAACCAGTACATGGTACCAACACGATGGATTTCAATGTATGCTAAAGTTCACAAAATTTGAGAATTACGAAACTTTATGAGCACCTATTACGCCTGTAAGTCCATACAGTTTGGTCTTGATCGATATCAGTTATCACATTTCGCGGTAATCATGAAATAATTCAAATAAATTTATAACAGTTAGATTCTGCTTATAGCGGAGAACTAATATATATATATATATATATATATATATATGTCATTTTTATTAGTTGTTGCGCACCTAGTAACAAATTAGATCAAATATTACCAGAAGGATAAACAAAGGACTGCACGAACGGAAAGTATAATATCGTGCCCATTCCTTTCGTGCTTACTTTAAAAAAGTAAAATAAATGACCAACTGGAGATAAAACATTCCCAAACATGGGTTAGTAAGTAATGGAAATTTGAAATTTATTGATAGCAATTAACATTCGGGCCAAATTTTTCTTTCATTGACTATCAGATGACAGCCTAACTTGCAGAAATAATGTCTTTTGCGACAAGATTGAACACCAAATTGGTCAATGTTTGTACATGGATTTCTGTGAAATGCGTCACTTTACAGACTTGTATATTTTTGTATAGAAGGATAGATGCATTGCAATGAACAGTGTTCAACAGAATTCTTGTTTCGAATCAACTGAAGAATTATGAAATTTTGATTCATCATACATGGATGGTGGGCTTCAGAAGACCCTGAAACCATATGGCCTAAAAACATACGGCTCATTTGTTGGATCGCATAATCACTAAAATTACCATCGTGAAGACGACAGCTGAATGGAATGATCGAATTATGCGTATTTAAGAAAACTATTGTGGTGAGTGTCAATGTAAAAGAAATTTCTCCACAACGAGAATTATGATGTGGTTTGTTGTGCATATGACAGCCCTAATTCGACTACCTTACCCAGAGAGTGTCGTCGACAATCAACTAATTGCACAGCTTTCTTGAAACTGGTGCATGGTAGCGAGGCAAATACTGAATACATGGGCAGAATGAATTGCGATATTACAATTTTCTTTTAAGAGTTTGATAATTGCTTCATGTGTATATTGACAAAGTGAATAAAAATATTTGTTTTAGGGCTGAGTTTTGATTTTTTTTTCTATATGGGACAAATTAACTAAAAAAATTTTAATTTTAATAAATGAAACAATTAACTGGATAGGCTACCTGTATGTTAAATTCGCAAAGTTCTGTGACAGATACTCGGTGAATTTGACAATTGATGAATCTGCCCACATGCACAGGTTTATCATCAATAGTTGAATCATTAGCACACTGAACACCCAAAGATTTTTTAGGACGACTAACTGAAAAATTAACAAAAAAAATTGCTTAAATAATTTAGAGAATAAGGCAAAATGTGATGAATGTTTTGAAACTCCAAAATATTTTTTTAGCATTTGTAGACTTTAATATTTCTATTAAGAATCTCTAATAAAGCAGATTAAAATAATAGAAAAAGATATATTTATGCAGATTTATTGCTATGCATTATAACAGGGCATGATTGTTTTGTCAGCATAATAAAAAATAAACAAATATAGCAAAGACAGTTCACAAACCACACCGATATCTTCTTTATTATGAACTTATCAGATTGTTGCCAGAATTGCTGTTTTCGGTATAGTAAGACGGGACACTGGCTTTAGCTTTGCCTCCTATCCACTACGACCACGGAGGCACTCATTGTATGCACGTCTTCGTTGTCTAAAAGTAAACATGTTTTGATTATACATTCCTTCAAGTAGAACCTATTTGATAACCAGTTTCGATGTGAAATTCCCAATTGTCACACACGATCTTAACATAAAATCTCTATACCAACTGTAAAAGTGATAGATAATTTGAATGTAATGATGGGATTTTTTAATGTATTTTTTCGGTATTGACTAAAAATTTCATATGATAATAAATTAAATTCATCAAATAATTCGTTTTCGTCTCCCTTAGAACTTAATCAATTATTTGCCTGAATTATCGCACCATGGAATTTTAACTGCAGGGTATTTGCTTAAGAGACGTGTCAAATATTAACAGTTAAATACTGTTTGTTGCGGAGAAATAATATATATGGAAGTGTCAATTAGGTGTTGCGAAACTAGTAACAAATTAGTTCAGTTGTGACCAGGAGGACAAACCAAAGCAAGCATAAACGGAAAGTATAATCCCATGCACATTCGTTTCGCAGAGGCTGGTATTACGCCCTTTAACCACTATATATTTGGGTGAGGAATGTGGGATAATAGGACAATAAAATCTCCTAGACGAATATGTAAACCTATAGTAGTGAAGCTAACATTATACAAAGTCTCGAAAATGCGACTTCCACGCTAACTCACTCTGTATAATATAAATAGCGAGTCCTTAAAGGATACTAACACTGGCTATTGTGTTAGTAACCGATACCAGCATTATAGTATCGAAAAGGTACATGGTACTAACATGATGGATATCAATTTATGCTATAGTTCACCGAAATGGAAAATTACAACTATTTTTGAACACCTGTTACCCCAGTAAATCCACACACTCTGGCCTTGATCGATATCAGTTATCACATTTCGCGGTAAGCATGACATCATTCAATTCAATATATAACAGTTAAATACTGTTTGTTGCGGAGAACTAATATATATGCAAGTATGTATTAGGTGTTGCGAACCTAATAAAAAATTAGTTCAGTTATGACCAAAGGGATAAACCAAAGGCAGCATGAACGGAATGTATAATCTCAGGCACATTCGTTTCATGCTTACAGGTGACTCATGAGTAGGAGCCGGTATTACGCCCTTTAACCACTATATATTTTTTGGTGAGGAATGTGGGATAATAGGACGGTACAATCTCCTAGACGAATGTGTAAATCTATAGTAGTGAAGCTAACATAATATAAAGTCAGTGTAAACTATTAATCGTATCACCAAAGCTGCAGATCGTATGCAATTTTCAATTGAATACTCACATATTTACTTGGTTCATTTTTACTTCCAGTAGATTATATTTTATACCGCTTTGGCCTTGCTATTCAGTTATCACCACCAGATTTGTTACAAAAATGTAGACATCATGTCATCAAGTGGGGAGTGAAATAAAATCTATTTTTAATGACAGAATTGGCTTCTTTATATATTGTCTGGTTAAACTAGACAGAGAAGATAGTAAATGTAAGCAGTCAAGTAAACCGGTTTCGTTCTTATTAGGATCTCGTCAAAACGTTTTGAGATTTTTAACATCTGGGATATGACTCTGTAGGTAATTTATTCAAAGTCAATTCAATTTATGCGATAAACCGACAAAGCCGTGTATTTCATGCAATTTTATTTTAAACAACAACTTAAGCTCTTTGGTTAGTTTTTTCAATAAGCGGGTCTACTTTTGTATTGTTTTTGACAAGAAAGTTCCGACTTATCACGACGGATCCACTATTAAACTGTAGAAACCAATCCACCAATGAAAATGATATTGAAATGAGGTGTAATGGTAGTGCATGGTTATATTAATGCTGTCAGTATAAAATTAAAATAGCATCAAATAGATTGTGCAATTCACCAACTAAATGAGTTTTACAAATATTCTGAATTCATGAAATAGATTCTACAGTTATCATGGCCGAGATTTGAACAAGATAGCGTATGCTTTTGCGTCTTGAAACTCATAAAATAGGCCATTGAAACCTTACGACGTATCACATTTTCAGTATCATGCCAATTTCCCATTTAGTTAGTTTTCTTAAACTGAACCCTATTTGCTATCGCGTTTGGCCCCTAGTCGCAACTAGCCATACCGTATCTTTTATTATAAACCTGGCACTATGCAACATAAGTAAATGCTTATATATATATATATATATATATATATATATATATATATATATATATGTACATATATATATGGCAACTTAGCTGCGAAGTGGCTCAGTGGTTGGAGCAAAAACTCCGAATCAGTCGTGCCCAGGTTTGAGCCTTGTCAACGACAAATGTTGGCAGTACGTGAGGAGTTCCCATTAAGTTTGAAACAAATTGTATGCATATAGTGGCACTGCTGTTTTTATCATGCTCACAACAATTATTATCACTGCCCGCACTACCTATATAAGTATACGCTAGGCCACCCTTACTTCCTGATTTAATCGTCTTCATTGTGGAAGCGCAACTACACAACTCTAATTGCCCGGCATAATCAATTCCATGTTCGGGTACTGCTAGAAAGCACTTACTGCCTAGTGTTAGGATTTTCATTTTAGTAGTGAATCTAGGCTGCAATGTCTGCCTGTTATAATCGGCATAACTTTGGATGTACAGCTAGAAATCACCACCTGTTAGGTTTGGCCAACAACATCAAAATTTTGCAAATAGACAGCTCTGACGTTCGTGTAAAATCAACATTATTACAGTATTTTAACAAGGCTGCACTGTCGGTGTCATTTATTCCAAATCATTGCAGTAGTGCAGATAGACAACACCGACTGCCGCGTTTAGCCATAATAACTGCAGTACTGCAACTAGGCCTTAGATGTAGCTAGACGGCAGTTGTGCAGTTCAGTGTGGCAGTACTGACTGCCCGGTTTAATCAACATCACTGAAGTAATGTAGCGAGGCTTCAATAATTGTCATGCAGCTTGACAGCTTTGTCGGCCAGGTTTAATCATCGTGATTGCCGTATTGCATCAGGACAGCGTTGACATCCTAAGTAGCACAGATCGGCTCGTTTACTCACCATCATTTCAACAGTGCAGGCAGACAGCACCGGCTCACTGTTTTAATCACCATCATGTCAAAAGGGTAGCTAGACAGCATTGAGTGCCTTGCACAATCCGATTTATTGCAACAGTGCAGATAGTCAGCACTGCTTTCATGATTTAAGCACCATCATTCATATGGTGCAGCTACACAGCTCGGACTGCCACGTTTAAACATCATAATTATAGTAGTGCAGCATGGCTGCAATAACTTACTAATTTATTCGTCACCAATGCAGCAGTGCAGGTAGAAATCAATCATAGTCTGGTTTAATCACCTTCATTTGACTAATGAAGCTAGGGAAAACAGTCTGCCGCGATTAATCGCTATCATTGTGGCATAGAATCGAGACGGCCTTGATTGCCAGGTCTAATCATCAGCATCGCACTAGTGCAGCTATTCAGAACGACCTTCCTGATGTAAACAACATCATTGAGGTAGGGAAAGTAAAAAGTACTGAAACCCCCGTTAAAACAGTAGTAAAGAAAACCTGCAATGACATAACAACAGAGCAGATAGACATTATTCATCGCCAGTTTATCAATCAAAAGTACAGTAATTAGGAGGACAACTGTCTTGTTTGATATTCATGGTTGCAGTAATGCAGGTAGGCTGCAATGCTTGCCCGTTTTATTTTCATCATTGCTGAATTGTAGCATCAAAACTCCTACAATGATTATATTTGTGCATCTATACAGCACCCAGTGCCTGATTTCATTACCAGCATGGTCCTAATGAACGTAGGGAGCCCGCAGTGCCTTGCTAAGTCGTTATCATTCCAGTAGACTAGCTAGACTGCACTGGTTTCCAGGTTTTACCACCATCGTCAAGGGGACGCAGATAGGCAAAAATGACTGGCATTTGGTTTCAACGTCATTTTATTTGTGCCGTATAGCTGCATTGACTGACTTGTTTAAGCATAATTATTTTAGTAGTGCAGATAAGCTGAAATGAAATTCTGGTTTATGCGTCATCATTGCAGCATTTGACCTAGACGGCCCGATTCATTTACCATCGTTGCTTCTGTGCAGACTATTGCCACTGACTACCTCGATTTATCATCATCACTGGAGTAGTGCTAATAGGCAGCACTGGAAGCCTCCATTAATCAGTATTTATGTGGTAGTGTAGTGAGTAGAATTGCCTGTCCGGTTTAATCAGTATCAATGTCATAGTTCAGCTAGGCTGCTAATATTGCATAGTTTATTCGTCATAATAAAAATAGCATAGCTAGACTGCATTGACTGCTTTGTTTAATCATTAACGTCAAATTAGTACATCCATAGAGCACTGAATTCCTTGTTCAATCAACATTATGGCAGTGGAGCTACTAGACGGTATGACTCGTGGCTTAATCACTATCAATAAAGTTATGTTGCTAGAAATATCTAACAGTCTTGATTAAACATAAACACTTCCTGTCTCGTTTTAATCACCCTCATTGCTGTAGCGCAGAAAGACAGCACCACCTCCTGGTTAACTCACCATAATTGCACTAATGCAACTATGTTTTAGGTTTTGCGAACCAAGTAACAAATTAGTTCAGTTGGGACCAGAAGGATAAACCAAAGGCAGCATGAACGGAAAGGATAATCTCATGCACATTCGTTTCGTGCTTACTGGCGACTCATCAGTAGGAGCCGGTATTACGCCCTTTAACCACTATATATTTGGTAGAATAATGTGGAATAATAGGACGGTACAATCTCCTAGACGAATGTGTAAACCTGTAATAGTGAAGCTAACATAATCTAAAGTCAACGACAATGCGACTTCAATGCTAACTCACACTATATAATATATATACCGAGTCTGTAAAGGATACTAACACTATGGCTATTGTGTTAGTAACTGATACCTTTTTTGAAATCGATGTGTACCGGATACTAACACTATGGTTTCCGAGTCGGTACATGATACCAACCTGATGGATATAAATTTATGCTAAAGTTCACCCAAATTGAGAATTACAACAATATCCGAACACCTGTTACTCCAGTTAAACCTTACATACTTGCATATATATTAGTTCTTCGCAACAAACAGTATGTAACTAATGCAACTAGTCGGCCTTAAGAGCCCAGTTAAATCAACAGTGCATTAATGAGCAAGACAGCGCTGACTTCCTTGTATAAAAATAACTGTTGTTGGCGTAATGCTACGAGGCACTGGTAGTCTGATTTAAGTACATGGAGTAGCGCAACTCGGCATCACTGACTGCCTGGTTAAGACAATGTCTTCGTAATTACGCAGTTAGGAATCACTGTCTTTTGTAGTCAACATCGATGTAGCAGCTGGCGGTAGTTTTGCTATGTTGTTCGACAACTGGTTCAATACAATGGAATTGGTGTTTACTTCAAGCTCGCAAGTTTGATTTCAAGAATCGATGTATCGGTTCCGATATACATAACTGATAGGTGGGTCAATGTTTTCTGTTGCAGTACTCCAGCTAGGAGCTAATTTCGATCTGGTTTAATTATCATCATTTTGGCAATGAGCGATTTGTTTTATATTCATCATTTTAGCTGTACAGATTTGATTATCATCATGCTATTAGTGCAACAAGGCTGCGCTAAATACTTCACTTAATCGCTATCATTCCAGTAATACAGCTAAAGTGCACTAACTTCATGATAAAATCATCAACTTTACAATAGCTCAGATATACAGCACTAATATCTGATTTGTTTTTCATTATCATTTGTAGTGCACTAATAAAGTGGGTAAAAGTTGGAGCACAAATTTGGAGCGCAATTATGTTTTGTCTATGTTATCATGGTGTTTCAGTTTCAATGTCATGATGCAATTGTAATATATCGTTCGGAAAGCTTTGGAATTGCATCTGCAGTGTGATGCTTCTATAGAAATTACGCTAGAACATATAATGGAAGGATTACTAGCGCATGATACATAATACGTCAGAATGTGTGCTTAATTATGTCACTTATATTAACAATAAATGTACTGATATGTATGTATATTTTTATTTTACTTTATGTGGACTGTCTTTTTCTATTTTACAAAACTAATTCTTGAATTGCATTTGACCATATATGGCGTAGTTAGCAGTATAGAATGTATATTATGAACATGCATATTTTATTGAGATTTACTACCAGCACGATTTATACGCAGGAGTTGTTTGATCGGAAATCAAACGCATTGTCAGAATGACTGATAATTTTTGTTTATAATATCTTCTGAATGTTCAACGTAGTAAATGGTATAAGAACTCTTGCAAAAACTCTCACTACTGAGTCTAAATATAAAATAATTCTTCTCGCACAAGATTCGCGATGTTGATAAGAACTCTTATTTTAGAAACGATATAATCAGCATTTAACCATTGATCAATGAAGAGAATATATTAACTTGAACAAGAAACACAATTTTTTGTGGAATTAATCTGCCCAATAATAAAATCGTTTTGACTGGGATTCACTCAGTTTTTAATACTTTTCACCCGGAGAACTTACTTATACTTCTATATCATTGTGCTTAGACTCTTGTTCCGAATTTTACAGCAGAGGTGAAAAATTTGAGAATGATCCAGTAGCAATGTATCTGTATGACAAAGTGTATTAAATAATAAAAATTTACACCGCGGGGATATTGGCGCTCTTTGGGTAAAACAGTTTATTGGTTTGGAGGTATTTGCCATTTTATATAAATGAAGGAAATACTGGATAAATTATCAATGAAAGCGACACTAATACCTTAATAAATTTTAGGTTCTGATTGCCTGGTTTATTTTAGAAATTAAAGACCAACACGTAATCGGCTATAATTAATGGTCGTAAATTCAGTCACTCCATTTAGACATAATGTACAGGAGGAATGCAAATTTCCTTGTTTTTTGTGATTTTAACGAATGAGAAGCATTGCTTTTCTTCGCGAACGAGTGAAAGTGATTAACAGACAGCATTAAACAACAATGAAAGAATAAGTTTATGTTAGAAACGATTAATTTGCCATTTACGAACAAACGTACGCGTTCTAGCAAAATAAAGACGTCGAATTCAGTTTCTTCTTCGAATATTTTATAGTTTATATTAGCGAAATAGAGTGTTTTCTTATACTTATGTTTTTGGACGTGCGAATGCAGCACGCGCAAATAACGAGTTGGTAACCAATAGGAAATCAATGCAAACATAAATTCATGCATATCGGGGTAAAGACCGCTTACTAGATAACCAAATTCAATGGAAAAATGCAACTAACTAATGTATTATATGCCGAAGTACAAAAACTTATCCTGTCAAAAAGGCATACCTAATAGGATTAAAAATAACTGTTCAGAGTAGAACTCAAGGAGAGACAGATTTTTGGGGAAATTTGTATTCAGCCGAAGGGAATGCGAGTCTACTGAAAAAGATTGCGAAAAATAATTAACGAAATTTTTTCCTAATACAAGTAGACTTCCAGAAAGTGCAAATTACGACAAAGTCGGCGTATCGCGCAAGATAAATTCCCTCCCGCTATGTTTACTTTATAACCATCACACACGGATTTCATCAATTCAAGAATAATTGCCACCTCCAGGTCAATCCAATGTAAAAAAATATTAACAGTTATTGGCAAAGCTATTATATATGCTGGAAAAGAGAGAAATTTATCTCGACAATCAACCAGCACAAAAGTTTATTTTAAGTTAAATTGCACCAGCCAGAAAATAAGCCAAAGTAGAGCACATTTTACATTTTGCAGATTATGCGTCAACTACTGATTTAAAGAACATCTTGGGCATCATTTTAGCCTACCAACGCGTTGAGCATTAAAAAATTTTATAACTATGTTTGCCTAATGAAATTTGATCGCCTTACATATGGTTATGTACATTATTCAAACTATTTGGTTGTTCATATCCAGAATGACATGGACAGGTAATTGCCTAGAAAATATTTGGTTATGTTTCTTTTTAATTTTGAACTTTTGGCACGCATGCCAATTCGTATTTGTATGTCTTTATATGGGCATATCTTTTATTGAAAACTTTTGTTAAAAGATTTAAGCAGTCAGGCTGTATAGACCGACAATAATTTTAGCAATTTTCTATTTAAACCCTATTATTAAAGACATTATTTTTTTGTCTTGCTCTCTTTATGGATGTTCTTGTGGTCGTAGCAGCCGGATTGAGTTAATTGTACCAGTGTTAAAAAGCAAGAAGTCAATTGTAAATAAATCGGACTATGCGGACCAGTGGGCTAAAGATTGGTTATGTAACTTTTGTAAATTCTACAGGTAATAACAATAACAAGGAGTTCTACGTAATGTCAAAACAAAAGTTTATAAATTCAACTGTAAATCTTTGACAATACGGCAGTAACCAAGCGTCTAATATAAATAATTATCCCTTCCATTGTTTTTAGTTGAATTAGCTGGATATTAGTAATGTTCTCTTCCCATGAGCAATGAACGTCTTATCATTTCATACACTCACATTTTTAAAGTAAAATATCTTCATAAGAAGAGCTTTAGTTTGTAACGTCGGTCAAGTACAATAAGTTTAGCAACAGAATCATTCAGAATGCGGCTATCATTGTGGGATCAATAAGAAGAAGATAATAATTCACACAATGGATTAGCAGTTGAATCAATTAGTAACATCAAAGCACATAAACGGTGATAAATTTAATAGACAACGCGATTTAAAATTGCACGTGACAAGGCTTAGCATGAAATTTATTTAGGCAGACCACCGAAACAAATAATTTAACAGAAAGAGTTTGCAAAGTGTGGCTGAGATGCACCAATAATTGTATTTATCTAAGAATGCTAAAACTCATCTGATGTGGCTCTGGTAAACTTGGGACGCTATAGATATAAGCATGTAGAACTTGGCCAATGTTCTTTCTTTTGATAAGCATTTAAATTAATCGACACAATCAATTTTCTTAGGTAGCCCTTAGACATGAGATCGGATTTTGTCTTGGTACACTTTTCGTGTTTTAAATCTGGAATAACCAATCTGTCAATCTTTGAACTGTTACTAGACCATATTTAAAAAAGCACGACATTGCTATAATATCGAAACTGTGAAAATCAAATTGGTTTATGGCAAATTATTTTTAATTTACAGTTCCATCTTTGCTTAGTAGCACATTCAAAGCTGCAGACCGTCGTCTTTCTCGTGCTCTGACGTCAAACTGATATTTGTGTAAGCTTTAATGAAACATTGAAGCAGTATTTACGACCGTAACTTTATTTGAGAACATAGAAAATGTCACGGACGTGTAGTTCATATTTTGCTTTGAAGTTGAAGCATGAAATGGAGATTTGAACACCGCTAATATTGATCTCATAAATCAACTTTGTTGTGAGTTTTTGGCAGTCTGTGCATTTATGAACTTCGCTTGCGTCAAACAACGTTGTATTCCCGTCAATGTTTTATATTTACCCGATATTTTCAATTATGGACAAATACAGACCCAAATGCAAAATCGCACACAAATAGCATTGAAACGTCTGTAAATTTCTGTTATCTACCAATAATTCCGACATAGTTGATGAAGATGAGCTATTTGGTCTGTGCATCAGCCTAATTAATTAGACTAACATCAATTAATATTTAAATTTAATTTATTACTTACGGCTCATTAATGTCTGCTCCATCTTATGTACCCTCAAGATCCTAGAATTCAGTATTAGCCCTCTACAAATACTTCATATTTGGTATAGAACTATTATCCCACTGTAATAACGTTTATGCATTTTTTAGGATATAATAATTCGCTGACTGCAATACTACTGATATTTTTAAGCGCATTGAACCGTTACTTTGATAAAGCATGATTTTGTACAAATTTAAACGGTTTCAGATGTGAAGCCTGAGCCTTTAAATTAACATTTAAAATTTTTATTTTACTCGGTGCTAATTAATTCTAAATGTACTGCTTTTTGAAAAACATTCAAAAGTCGCTTCATTTCAATATGAATTAGCAACAGTACGTGCCTGCGTCAAGTATCCGAGTGACCAAAATTCGTCTAAAAATGGTTCATCGTCCAGTTTTCGAAGGTCTGTGGATATGCACGCTTAAAATTTTCAACCCATTTGAGTTAAGTTATAATTTCAATAAATTAGAATTGCAAATAATTTATACAAAATTGTTGATGAAGTCGGCTGTAGGCTTTAACATTCTTCTGCAAATATTGTAATGTGAAACCGCATCACAAGTGAAATATTAGAAAATGGTTGTAATTTCAAATTGATTAACTTTTTCAATTTTTAATAAAGTTGAAGTAAATTACTGCACTTTAAATATAGCAACCTTTCCGTTTAATAAATGTTTAACAATCATTTTAAATAAAAAAATAATTACATACGTACATCAGTAATACAGTTCAGTTTTCTCAATTTTCAATAACAAATTATTAATTTTCTTTTTACAGATAGATTACAAAGCTTGTTTTGCATAGTTTTGAACAATTCGGTCATTTTTTCACATCCAGATTATAGTTAATTTAATATGTCCAGATGGAGAAAAGTAGATTCAATGTATTTACAAATGTGATTATAAACTTTTTGGTTTTCCTATCGTCTAATAGAAATTAAATTAACCAATAATTTATTGTGTGGATGGTGGAAAATTTCTTTAAGTCATGTTTGCAAGCTTGAAAAAAACATCAGTTCCATTGTATCTAATCGCACGTGCAAATAATCTACGCATCCGCGCTAACTATATAATTAACTTTTATTACGTAAAGGGCTGATAAGCCACTGGTTTCTAGCTCAGGCTAACGACAAATTATTTGTGTATCAGTTATTAAATTCTTACTGGTAACTCAGGATTTCACTGACGAGTTTTACTAAAAGGACTAAACAATAATACTTTGAGGCTAAATTAATATTCAAATAATAACAAAGCATATTGAAAATTGTAGCAACATGGACGATGCCCAAGGGGCTATGATACAGTTGAAACTTACCCTATGCAAGTAAAGAATAAAAACGGTTTGGACCACGAAGAAAACAATTTTGATTATTTGATAGATGAAAGATCCGAAGTTGGAGCATCCGGCAATTAGTAGACCTGCCCAATGACAAACGGTATACACTATAGACATCAGACAAAAAACTTAAGAAAATATAATATAGAGAAATCATTAAGAGTATTATTATATAGAAAGTATTTAGTTTAAATAAATGTATTTAAATATCATTAACAATAACTTGAAGGAATTTTAAACTCAAATAAACCAGTCAAAAGAATGGGGTAAAAAAGAACATTTGCAAACAATTGACGTCTTCAATGTGGCAGAGGCAACCCTTGAAACAGATGCGATGTCATTTGCGTTATTTAGATCTTCTTTAAATGCCAGAGAATTATTCCACAGTCACGCAGTAGACAAAACGATGTAGCCTCAGATATAGTTTGCAGGTAGCAACCGAGGCTTAGGCACCATTAAAAATATTGAAATATTATTTAAGTAAATTTAGCTAAAGGCAAGCGCTTTTTACTAGCAAACTCCTATATATAATTATGCCAAAAAATGAAGCTTACGAATTATTGCAAGGCATTTACTTCTTCCTTAGAAGAAGTGGTTCGTATACTATCGATGTAGATGCATTCATAAAGGGAAGAATGTGGAAATGTTAGGTCTCTTCTTGATGAAACCTGTATGCTTAACGTTTTGGAAATCCTGAGAAGCAACTCAATGTACAAACTTTAGTTATAATCATTCCTATATATATATATATATATATATATATATATATATATATATATATATGTATTTATATATATATATAAACCATAATGATGCTTGATTACTACATGAAAAGACAATCCCAATTAAAAGTAGACTAAATTAGAGTTATACCTGAGGTAAAGTTACATTTTTAATTGACCTTCCTAAAATTACATAATCAAAAAGCGACTAAGCGATTCTAGTGCAAAACTAAGTAATCAAAAATGTTTGCAAACCATCACACTAGGGCACAGGTAATCCTTCAGGCAAGGCGTTTCTTATCTTTATATTTGCGAAGCAGATATAAACAAAAATATTTTATAAAATTAGCATCATTGAAAGGCGACATACATTTGCAACATTATTTAAGAGGATCTTGTTTATAACGAATTTGCATTCCTGAGGAGAAAAAACAATGATTTTATGAAGAACTTTTGAAAGTATCAATTTAGTATTTAAATATTTATTGAAATTTTAAGACTTCATTCTCTTTTCAAAATTCTGATTATTTGTAACTGAATTTTAATTTGGTTTGAGTAATTTCCTCATTCGATCAATTGTTTTATGGTTAATGTAATGCCTGTAGAGTTCCGTTTTCATAAAGTATTCCTTAGTCTTTTCACTTTCATCTCACGAACAATGTTTGATGACATCGACATGATATCATGTACATTTTCTGGAATTCTATCACGTTTTTGTAGAAATTCTAGTTCTTCGTTTTTGTCGCAATACATTTTTTAACAATAAGCCATATTGTCCAACTTTGGCCGAGAAGTTTCACCAAATAGAGCGGTAGAAATATGAATATCGTAATTTGATCACGTACGAAAAAAAGTCTTTTGATGACTGTTAGTAAATTTGTCTCGAAAGTATTCTGCTGTAATTGCTTCACTTTTAACAATTTCTCCAGAAGAGAAAAAAAATTAATATTAACCTTTAACCATAATAAAATATAGAATGCACTTCCTCATACGTAATCCAGCAAAACTAAAGGATAATTAGCGTTCAGCATTCCAAACTGAAAAAAGTTCTTAAATTTAATAATCTACGGCATGTTTTATTTAAAGAATAGTCCATTTCAGTAACCTAGAATTTTCCATTAAATAAGTTTTTTTTAATTTGCATTTATCATTTCACAAAATAAACAATACTAGTTACACAAAAACATCACACCCAGTCTATGCTGTACTGCCCATTGAAAAGACAGTTATTTTCTTTAAATCTAGTTTGCAAAATTAAGATAAATACCTATCCCATTTTATAATTCGAGCCGCACAATATAAGAAAACTATCGTCGAACCATGCGATTAACGGTAGCTAAGCTTCAGTGTTGGACTGCATGAAAAAAACAAGATTAGTGCTAATTTGGAGTGCGAAAACTTTATTTTAAGTAGGATTTAATTCTAAGGACGTTGCTCTATACTGGTTTATGTAATAAAAAATTAATTTTTCCAAGTCTTTACGAAACCGTTCGCTTAATTTTCGCTTAATTACTTTATTCTACAACAGTAAGGTGGGCACTGATTGAGCCTAACGCTTCAATTTTTACAATAAGAGAAGGGGAATTACGATGTAAGGCCACGAATACTAGTTAAAGTAAGTATTAAAATTACTGTTTAGAGTTT
>JAQBSW010000181.1:0-137500 GCA_029291075.1 Eudiplozoon nipponicum | reverse complement strand
TTTTCCACAACAAGCAGGCACAATTGCTTTATATTTAATTGCGGATTGTCATGGTTATTGCAAAATATGATACCTTACATTAAACATAGCCATAATTTATGGTTTTTCTTGTGAAAATGTAATCAGAAATTAATGCAATTCCATCTTCATTAAATATAGACTTTTCTGAAAACCAGTCTTTTGGTACCCTTAACTTACTCGTTATCTCTAAAAATTTTATTGCTACCTATTACGGGCTCAGAATATATATATATATATATATATATATATATATATATATATATATATATACATACATATATATATATACATATATATATGTATAAATATAATAAAATAGGCTATTGCTGCTTAAATATACATTCTATTGTCCACCTGTCCTACATTTATTGACGAAATATATCTTGAGTATAGGCCGTGGTAACGGCTCCTACTGATGAGTTGCAAGTGTGTACGAAGCGTATTAATGAATGCGATTATAACTTTCGTTCATGCCTATTTTTTCTTATTTATATAGTCCTATTTGGACTTATTTGTTACATAGTAAGCAAATTCTGTTAAGCAAATGTACTTAAAATTCGTTGAAAAATTTAAGACAGTTGGAAGTTGGAATCTCCTACATATGCGTTCTCAAGCAATTGTACATTCAACTTAATATATTGTATTCCATAATACGTCTTCAAAGTCAGCTCCCAATCTATTATATGTACCGAATCTGTAAAATTTATCAGCAGCGTTATTTTAGTAATAGGCTTAATTTTAACACAAACGGAAACATCAAACAATCAACCAATAGATTAGTTTCCTATATATTGAGAACTCGTCGTCTAGAATTATCCGTGGACAGGGTTCGAACCAGGAAAAATTTAATTCCGCGTCTCGGTCTCTATCCACTAGTCGTCCGCACAATAAACGCAATTTTAAGTCCTAAACGAAATTAGTAATCTTTAAGTTAACCTTTCCTGTGGATGAAACCTCTTTGGCATTTATTTATACCTAAATTTCCGGAAGACCACATTAATTTGACATTATACACCAGACAACATGCCACATGATGAAGTTATACCGAGATATATTTGATATATATATATATATATATATATATATATATATATATATATATATATATATATATATGATGCTTTATAAAATAAGCTTTGCGCCAGCTAAGAAAAACAATGCACGCAGTAGACCGGTTTCATTATTTTTGAACTTATCAAATACAATACATAATTTGCTGTTGACGTATCTCGAATCAGGACAAATTTGCTTTTATATCTAAGATTCTATCTAGGCTGCTTTCATTACAGCACAGTAAACGAAATTTCAAGTTATATATGTTATATTATATACTATATGCATGTTGTCAGTATTAACTAAATAACGTATCAGTTAGCAAAGATAATTCATCCAGTAGATCGGTTTCGACCTTATTGCCACTGAAGAAACAATGCCTGGAATTTGCAGCGGACGAAGCTAGAATCAAGGCACATTTGCTTGCGCATCTGGGGCTCTATTCATTTCAAAATTTATACCGCGCAGTAAACACAATTTTAAGTCATATAATAACTTATGTTGATAGTTTCGTTAGCATTTTTTCAGGTGGAACCTATTTGGAATCTTTCAAATCTGATGCTATAAGTCAACATCTTCAAACTGTCATAAAAAAAAATTATATGCCAGTTAGGGAAATAATATTGAATTGAAATATGATATCTAAATTCTTTATATATATATATATATATATATATATATATATATATATATATATATATATATATAGACAGTATGAAATAAGTATTGTACCAGCTTGCAAACGCAATTCATCCCGGATATCCTTATCGTACTTATTTTGAACACATATAATGGGTAAAAGGGCGTAATACCGGCTCCTACTGATGATGATTCGACAGTAAGCACGAAACGAATTTTTGAGATTATACTTTCCGTTCATGCTGTCTTTGATTTATCCTTCTGGTCATTATTGAACTAATTTATTACTAGGTAAGCCACACCTAATACATTATTTTATATGTATTTATTCTCCGCCACAAACAGTATATATCTGTTATTTTGGACACGTCAATTATCGTAAAGAATTTGCGGCTGAATGCAATGCTTAGTTTATACTGATATATATATATATATATATATATATATATATATATATATATATATATATATATATATCCCTCATACCCAGCAATACAAAAGTCAAAAGTGACTAATTTTTCACTGTCATATAACCATAAGTGAAAAGATATACAAATGAAAAGAGAAATATTATTTTAGACAAATTACTAGTGAGATTTACCAGAGAGAGAGAGAGACAGAGAGAAAAAGAATACCTAGTTACTATCAGGATAACTCACAGCAAATAAACCTCTCCACAACACCGTAATGACAAAGTCAGTATTAGGACAAGGCAGAATCAACAATATAGCTTCCTTGCGGCTTTTACTCTATCACGTCATAAACAAACCAAAACTTGCAGCTAACTTGACGCTACTAAGAAAAGAATGTTACGAAGATGATTCTACTAGACATCTGCAACAAGATCGTCACTTAGCTCGATTCGATGCCATATCGCTAAGAGTTTCTAACCAAGATCTATGATGCGCACGTGAACCCCATCCTGGCAGACGAGTGGGTCCTATACTATCCAATTTGGATGTAAGTGACTTCAACTGTTTCTGCCATGTCAATATCTGCCCACCTTGTTTCTTACGTCAGTCTGGTGCTAGATGAGAAAACAGAGCACTAATTGGCAATCGAAATGAGAGCATACACAAAACGTGGCAGATCCAACGAAGATTGAGACTTATTTGTTTTTCTAACGAGGAGCACTTGTTGGCAGATCCAAAAATACGTCTACGAATGTCAACGTTAGTTATTCGTTGTTGGTAACCAACATGTGTTATACTTCTCAAACAACGATGGTCGAATGCCTGTAAGCGTCTAAAATCACCAACTCTAAGAAGCCAAGTTACACTAGCGTATAGTAAAACTGCGCCTACAGACGCATTGTAAACACGTCCTTTTAGGCAGAGTGAATTACTCCAGTTTCTCCATAAATGATGAAGGTTCGAGAAATCTACTCCAGTTTTCGCGATTCTTATTCGCACCTCATCGGACATATTGCCTAACTTATAGAGACTTTAAAAGATATGTAAACCTGTCAACTATGTATAGATCTTCATTCTGCAGTCGCAAATTTGGATTGAGTTGTGGGTAATCCATTAAAATTATCTTTCATTTAGAGGGTGGGAATTTCATACCGAAAGACAGAACAACGTCTGTTGATCTATTCAAGGTAGCTTGGGCAGCATTTCGTTTGTCGAATAATAGTATGATATCGTCTACATAGTCAATTTCGACTAGTTTACCGCCTGGGAGAACTTCTACACATGCATTCTGAATGCGTGGAACAGTGTTGTTCATAATATCATCGATTACAAAAATTTAAAAAAGTAGGGGAAAGTGGACAAACTTGACGAACACCACTGCTGGTTGTAAAGTTATGCGATAATTCGTTGTAGACCTTAACGCGACCAGAAATATTTGTGTAGAGAGCGCATATAATATTAACAAATTTTGTGGGCACACCACTTTTCGAAAAAAATATGGAATAAAACATTATGATCCACCAAGTCATATGCACCCTTGAAGTCTAGACAGACGTCTATTGCGGGACGGTGGTATAAATGTCTCAAGAACTTGCCTTAACGTAAAAATATTATCTATACAACCTCGTCCTGAGCGGAATCCGGCCTGTTCTACTCTTGTATGTGATTCATATGAAGCGCTAAGACAACGTACGATCATTGAAGCAAATAACCTAGATACGATTGGAGTCAAGCTTATACCACGAGGGTTATCACATGAATTACGATTGCCTTTTTGTAGTTAAGAATGATGGGCGACTCATTCCAATCAAGTGGTACGTTAAATGTAATATTATAGCTATACACTGTGAGTCAGATAAAACAGTAAATAACTGAAAGCTTAGGTTTACCGTTGACTCAAATCTAAGTTTGAAAATTGGTAAATTCGTTGGAATTTGAAATGAGACATATTGGACTTTTTATTACAAAGCCAAATTAACAGGAATGACTACTATAGTGACTCCGGGTTATATTAACTCCCTTGCAGGTATTTCAATCATAATTTTTTCAGTAAAATGCACACAATGATACATAAATTTAGTCCTGCGAATACATATGTTCATGCCAAGCATTCACAAGAGCCTGGTCACGCTAATAATTTAGATGGCTTTAACCAAATTTCGAAATGACACCATAGAAGAATACAAATATTGGTAAGGATATCGATCGAGATGATATACAAAAATGACGTTATGGAAGTACCGGTAGTAGAAAAATCCCAAGGTCAAATGTTAAATAAAGCTCTATTCTATTATAGAAAGGGAAGGTATAATGTATAAGAAACGACATTATGTTCTAATGAAAGAATTAAACGAATAAACAAATAAGTTATCCTCACACTATACTTTAAACGAGCATTGGTTGCGCGGGCGGTGATAACAATTACTTTTAATCAAAATTGCGATCTTGATATAAATACTTGACCCATTCGGTACATACACTTGTCAGTAAATGCTAAGTATTGTATATTACTTTAAATCAAGATACATTATTTAGTATATACTGCTCCTTTTGTGTACACAATGGGTCAGGATTTGACATCAAGATCGCAATATTGATTAGGCTATAATTTAGTTTTAACTGCGTTTAGCTTACACGTCATTTGCTTAAAAATTTAAATGCCTTTCTTAATCAACCATACATGACTTATAGCACAAATTATTTCACTCTGTGCGTACAACCTTATAACTTTATAAAGAATAATGTTGGTATGTCATTTCTGCTTCCATTTTGTGACTTGTTCTGGTTAAGTTTACTTAAGCTCTTTCAAAGTTATTCAAACCTAGAATTCTATAATATTTGAAGCCTTAATTTCACAAATTTATAATTTATTTACAAGACTAGCAATACAGGCTTAGATAAAACAGCAGTCCAGCGAATGACAGAAAATTGGTTTCTGTCGGTCACGTGCACTGTGGACTTAATATAGTATTGCTTCTGTTGGCAGAATTGAGTCACATGAACAGGTATTGTGTTACTATGACTGAATTCAATTTACGTGGTTTGTATTGCGTCACCGCGCCCTTTTATCTTGAATGAAAAAAGCATCTAGATGCTCATTAGCGAATATCTTCCATAGTCAACAACTCAAATCAAATGTGAATAATTATTTAGTAAAGTGAAAAATGTCGTTGAATGAAGACCATTTATGCGAGTATTTGACTATCGCTTAGCAGATGGGCGTTTGTCACGTATGAATGCATGTTTTTGCAAACGTCTATTCGATTAGTAAAGTGAAATTAAATGCACGTGCACATTCATATAAGTCAAACAAATTCAGAGCCCTTCGAATTTTTCTACGCATTCGTTAGACTCAAAAGTATGCGTTTCGCGTTTTTCTGCAGCCTACGCACCCAATTAATCTTTAATATAACTCTAAACGTTGATTGATGTTTACCATTCAATGTGCTATCAAATAATCCAAGATTAAGTCTTTAGTTTGTTTTGGGACCAAATACGCAGTCTTTTTTGCTCAAAATTTAGAAGGAATGCCAAATAAATAATCTAAAATAGGGTGTGCAAATACTAGTCTTAATTAAGATACAATGTTAAGATAATGAAGAAGGAAAAAATACTGGCTGACAGAGTTATATAAGTAATCTAGATGTAAAGTTTACAATTGATGTAAAAATGATATTTCGACAAAAGTCACCAACTAAATAGACGAAATTTGATAAGAAAAAACGAAGTACATCAATAAATTAAGAGAACATTGTTTGCGCTGGCGGTGATAATAATTAATTTTCATCAAGGTTGCGACCTTGATATAGACATCTAACCCATTACGCACATACATTTTGCAGTATAAACTAAGAATTGTATAGTGTAGAAAAAGAAACTCATCCAGTAGACCGGTTTCGTTCTTATTGGAAGCCCATCATGTACTGTGCAGAATTTGCCGCGGACAGGGCTCGAATCTGGGCACATCTGCTTCTGAATTTGGTGTTTTAACCTCTGAGCCACCTTGTTGCAAACTACACACAATTTTCAGTTAAATGTTAACTAATGGTTCTTGGTTAGCCTGTCCTTTAGGTAGAGCCCATTAAGCATGTATGTATGTAATCGATTATGTGTTTATATCGAGATCGCAACCTTGATTAAAAGTAATTTTTATCACCGCACGCGCAACCAATATTCGTCTAATTATATATATGTTCATTTCAATACCACTTCTCCATGTAACGCGGTAACTATTCTATAAAGACAGATTGGGGATGGTTAGTTTGAACTTTAGGCCTAAAGGGATGGTATATAAGCTCTACTTAAAGTAAAGGCAAACTAAGAATCATTATTTATTGTGTGCAGTTCGCGGCAGGATGGTTCAGTGGTTAGAACACCAAACTCTGAAGCAGACGTGCCCAGATTCGAGCCCTGTCCGCGGCAAATTCTGTACAGTACGTGATGAATTGCCTTTTTGCACACTATACGATACTTAGTTTATACTTACAAATGTATTTATATAATAGGTAAAGTGTTTATATCAAGATTACATAAATAAATGTTTGATAATGAAAGTAAGTTGGTATAGAGCGCAGTACCAATTCCTACTGATGATTCGCCAGTAAGCACGAAACGCATGTGTACATGAGATTATACCTTTCGTTCAGGCTTATTTTTATTTGTCCTTCTGGTATTATTTGAAATAATCTGTTACGCGGTGCGCAACATTTAATGAACAATTAAAAGTTATTTTCTTGTGTGTATTTCCCTCAATCACATTTAAGATCAGATATATTAACATGTACATACTTACATGCAATTCTCTTTCCTCCTCTTCATTCTTAATTAGTTGCATGGTATCACTAATGTACATGAGACTGCAGACGTTGCGTGTAATTTAATACACTGTTGATATATCAGAGAGTTCAGTTTTTACCTTTTTGATATAAAGTCATATGTCCAGTGTAAGAGGCTGCCTTAAAATTGATCTTATGTCTTATCTCACTGTTATTGTTTATAATGTTCCGTCTAGTTTCAAGTCCGGTTAGACCTTGACTCTACTATCTTTCGTCTCACTGTTGGATCTTGCGTGCAGCCACTTAGAGTTAAATACACTTTCTATGTAAATTTCAGTTGCTTCTATTTAATTATGAGGATATCGTTTAACACTGATTATTTTAAAATCTAAATCCCTATATTTTATATCTATTAATCTAAAGCTCCCTCATGTCAAAGATTTTAATCTGCAAATCTTAATCGGAAACAGATGATTTGATTTAAAATTCAGATGGATACTGTAGCGATTCGGCATGCTCTGATCTTCAAAACTGAGGCCAAAGCAGGAATTATTCTGCTTTACATAACTTAAGGAAGTCGAGACGACTTTGGCTAATGGTGATACGTCCAATGGACGCGAGGTTATTTTTAGGTAAAGAATAAGGGTAATGCGCTGAACGCTTTTGAACAAGGTGATTCCAGTCACTTGTTCGTGGCAATTGCTCGTCCTTTATTAATAATTTTGTACTGAAAACTTGAAACCCGTTCTGCTTTGAGCTGATGTGATGAAGCTTTTCGAAAACAATTTTCATATTGAGTCTCTAGATCCTTTTGTGAAAGCCTTAGCTTGTCATCTTGTCTGCTTCATTAGGGCTGAGACAGATGTTCTACCCGTGTTTAAATAACTAGGGTAAACGAAGATGAGCTCACAAAATTGAAGTCAGGTTAGGAGTGCGAGTCGGCCAAATTTTTTTTGTTTAAACAAATTTTTAATGTTTCAACAGACGTTGACGACAACAATGTGTCTTAGCCGGGATCTCGGTTGCTTTACGTTGAGGAATGTAATCGAGGCGACAACGACTAATGCTACTGAGGATAGTGAATGTGGGATGCATTACACAGTTAAAAAAGCCAGATGTATGCTCAAAACATTCGAGTAAGATGAATCACTTTATTTGTTCGCTAAATGTTGATATGAATTGCAGAAGGCAGTGTTGTCTAGGCGTGTCGTGGACGAATTGTTGTCTGGCAGCTGATTACTCACTTTGCGTGTTATCTATTTATTGGAGTACTAATAATCCGTTCTACGTGGAGTTGTTTGGACGTCTTTTATGATAAATTTGTGGTATAGTTTCAAAAATATCTAATGTCGTTACTTGTTGTCTTGTCTTTGAATCTGACATGCAAAGTGGTAAATCTTCAGACGACTGTGTTTCAATTGTCAAAATTTTAGTTCGCTCAATAATAGATGTAACGCTAAGAAAATTGCTATAGCTTTGTAATCATAGTTCCAGATGAATAATTATCGTTCAAGAACCCATCATCCAATTTGAGAGTAAGGAACGTGTTATCTAAAACATTCATTTCTGAGGAATGTATTTATATGTTGTTGCTGTTAACATACTTTTCTAAAAGTTAATCAAATTGAAGCCGTGTATATGCTCATAGTTTCCTTAATGCTTCAAATCATCATTTTAATCCTCGACAATATTATCGTATGATCATTACGGAAAGGCTACAAATATTGGAGTTCTTAAGGTACTGGTTTAGAGGTGCCACATCACTAACTTGATGGATAGTTTTTTTTCAAAAATATCAACTAAATGGCAGGTATTCATCAATTACTGATCTAAGAAATATGTATACATCATTATTCTTCAACATAGAATCTTAGATAAATTCATTTTTCTTCAGTTCGGAATATTCTTTAAATCAATTTTGCGAGCTTGAAGTAAACACCAATTCGTTTCAATTTAGTCAGTCGTCGAAAAACAGTAAAATAACCGTCAGATACACGTACTGATGTTCGACCTTCCATGATCATCATCAGAGTACGACGGCAAACTGACTAGCGAGAATCAAACCGCAATGCATATATATATATATATATATATATATATGCAAAGTAAAATAAGATATACACCTTAAATGCTTGACGTGTCTCATAGAAGAAACATAGTCTTGCAAGCACAGTTGAAAATTTAATTTCTTTTTGTATCGCGCGTCGTTTTAGGACAAGCCTAATTTTTAAATCCGAGTTATCCTAGTTTTAAACCTTAATTATTTTAACTTCACGGCAAAGCACTAAACGTGAGAAAATCTAAATAAGAGCGTTTCTATAATAAAGTTTGCCGTTTTAGTCTTCTGTGCACTAAGTATCCTTAATTTTAAGGATTAAATCGTCGTGACAATTTCAAACACAAAAATATTTTCAGAATTGAATCAACATGACTAAAGATAACGAATTTATGCTACCAAACACGCAAAAATTGGTTGTGGACACGTCATTCGGGAGGTTGGCTCGGTGGTTAGATCATCAGATTCCGAAACAGACATGTAAACTTACGACCCGTAGTCTCGCATACATTGTACTTGAATGGAAATATCTGCTGCACAATTTCTATGTAGTCACGAACTTTAATTTTTCAGCTTTTTTGCACACACACACACACACACACACACAATATATATATATATATATATATATAGATAGATTATACAATTAAACAACCAATGATTGCGCGGGTGGGTCTAACAATCATGGAACATTCACTGTAATTATTAGTGTATGAATAGGTTTAGTACCAATGGATAAGCCACACTTTTATAAGATTGTTGCGAAGTCTAATTTATCATTAACAATCGTTTAAGTTATTAATTATTAAACTTCCTCTTGTAACCTAACGAATGGGACGTTGTTAATTTTAATTGATATCTCACAAGAACCTTTTATTCTGATATTATTTAACCTTGTTTAATCCCTGGGGGGAAGTACTCATTTTCGTAGTTTTCTTTGTTTCTATACAAGAACTAAATTTCCATCAAATCAGAGAAACCATTAAAATCTGTGCAATATAAAAGGAAAACCATTTGATGAATTAAAATCATGATGAAAATTTACGTCGTTTATTGTGCATTATGCTTCAAAGTATCACAGTTTGCTATTAAAATCATTCGTTTAATTAAAATACAAATTTCTTCTAGTAAAAACGCTTGAATACAGCTAAATACGCAAATTCTTAAATTCTATTTATCGGAAAGCAAATCTTTTAACACGATATGTTATCAGTTTAGTTGCGCGAGCAATTTACTGAAATATTCTTATAATATAGAGTAAACGGAAGGCTATTTTACAAGGAATCAGGTAGCTTCGCTACCCGTTTAACTAATGAAGTGCATAGACTAAAATTTTCGTTAAATTTTCAGTGAAATACTACACCTTACATAAAAAATCAGAAACACGCGAAATAAATCTATTTTTAAGTATAAAAAATTGTTAATTTTTGTACAGTAACGCTTACAGTCTTTTTTATCAACTGGTTTACTGCAGAAAAGAGAAAATGAATTATCTTATTTGAAAATAAAAATAAGTCCCACATGAAAGTACACAGAAAATAAATATAGGAAATAATAATATAGAAAAATAATTTTAGATTTTCAAGCTATTTTCTATGTACTTATTATGTGGCACATTTCCATATTTAAAAAAATAATTCTTATGTTCCATTTATCTATCAACTTAATTGATAAGATGATTTAAAATCGGTTATATACAATAATTAACGTTTTTTAAAGTTCATATGTTGGAATAAATAATTTCCTATTTGCAGATTAATTACCCTACGTGCATTTTTAATAATTGCGAATCCGACGTCAAACAGAAAATTGCGTTCAAAATCACCTCTAACTATAAGGATGCTGAAATTGTCTGTCAGTGTAAAAACGAAGTTCATTAATCGATTTATTGCATAATGTGTTGTTTAAAATTCATACAGTATGTTTCACATGCCTGCTTATTATGTAATTTTCGATTAAGATCACGTTAGATTGTAATAGATAAATTAACGCATAAAAAAACTTATTTTAAGTATGATCCACATTGACAGCATCCCAGTTTCCGGCATGGAAAACTGTCACAATAAAAAGAAATTAACAATAAGATATTGAATAAATAAATTTGGATTGTAATTAAACTAATTTAATTTAAGACTGCAACTTTCGATTTTTGGAAGCATTATTTGCCGAATTTTACATTTGTAATGATATATATATATATATATATATATATATATATATATATATATATATATGAAACATTTTCTTTTCATTAAAATCATCTATTAACGATAGCAAGATCCGAAAATAAATTTCTCATATGCAAGGGAAAAATCCAATTCCTAAATACTAAGAATCATATTTCATTTTGTAAAATAGCACCATTTCATTTCATTAACGAAGACATGGTATTAATATTGTCATCGCCCTTATTATTATTATTATTATTATTATTATTATTATTATTATTATATTAATTATTATTATTATTATTAATTATTATTATTATTATTATTATTATTATTATTAGTATTATTATTATTATTATTATTATTATTATTATTATTATTATTATTATTATTATTATTGTTCTTGTTGTTGTTATTATTCAGTCATGTTTAACCAAGTTTATCGAATCATTTTTATTTAATTTTTATTTATTTATTAATTTGTTTATTACCCTTCGAAATAATCGGACTGGCCGCTGTAAGATTTAATTATTAAAATAAATCTTAACAGAAATTTCGTCTAAAACATTAATTTGAAATAAAATTGAAAAAGAATGTTTACTGAAAATATTTCCCTGGCATATTGCACTTTTTGTTGACAAATAATTTGAATTTTCCACACAAGCTTCAATTACAGAATTTGTGCATAATTGTAATAAACTTACTGCAAAGTCCTACTTGGAGGTAGTGGCTAAGTGCTTCACCTTTTAACGAATAAATAACAACTCGTCGTGTTGAAGTGTGATCAATTCTTTCAAATTTGCCACTTCTGTGTCTGAAGAAAAACGCAATGGCTGCAACCATTCCAATGATTGATACCAACAACATGGTAATGAAGAAAACCTCGAACAAATAAGAAGAATGGCGCATATATTGTGATAAAACAACCTAGAAAAAACTGGCATTACAATCTTTAATTCAGCAAAAAAGAAGTCTAAGGTAATGTAGTTGAATTTAGTTTTAAATCAACATTTACATTGATAAAATAGCAAATTATAACATATTACCTCTGTTATAAACATATCACCGATTCAATAATTAACATAGCTATTCGTCCAGCCTATAATAACCACCTTCAGTTGAACATACAAACAAATTTTCATTTTATAACTCGTCAATAGAGCAACACAAAAAACTGATGAACGAGAACGCAAGCAAATTTTACACCTATATACATATATATATATATATATATATATATATATATATATATATATATATATATATGTATATATATATATATATATATATATATATATATGTCATGAGTACCATGAATTTTAATAAAGCCCTCATTCCAAAATTATATGTGTTCATTATATATATATATATATATATATATATATATATATATATTGAGTGCCAAAACAAAATAGGTAAGTATAAACATGATAGAAGTGTTAAATAAGGGAACAACCAATCAATTGCTTGCATCACCTCCAGTTCAAGATTAATGAACATGCTTCTTCTATTTGTGTAAATATGACTGCAATTTGTTCATCCATAAATCTCCGTTTGTGGCTAGCTCCCTTTTGTTATTGCATTCAGTAATATTTTAAATGCCACGCTTGGAGAGCATACATGTGGGGTTTCAACGGCCTTCGTAAGTTGATCTACAACTTGCGCATGTATAATGGTAAATAATATTTTATATCGACATTAACGGCTGTTCCGTTTTGATTGCTGATAAAGGCAAGTGTGTTACCTTTAACTGCTTTAAATGTGAGTGTTAATGCCGCTTCAACTTTCTTTTGTGCTATTCGGCAAACTGCATCCCTCTTACATGTTTAATTCAGGAAGACTTAAACGAACATTGGTTGCGCGGGTGGTGATAACAATTATTATAATCAAGGTTGCGGTCTTGATATAAACACCTGACCCATTAATTACTTACATATGTCAGTATAAACTAAGAATTGTATAGTGTAGAAAAGGCAATTCATCCAGTAGACCGGTTGCATCCTTATTGGGAACTCATCATGTACTGGCCAGAATTTGCCGCGGACAGGACTCGAACCTGAGCACCAGATTCCGAAGCAGACGTGCCCAGGTTCGAGTCCTGTCCGTGGCAAATTCTGGCCAGTACATGATGAGTTCCCAATAAGGATGAAACCGGTCTACTGGATGAATTGCCTTTTCTACACTATACAATTCTTAGTTTATACTGACATATGTAAGTAATTAAAGGGTCAGGTGTTTATATCAAGACCGCAACCTTGATTATAATAATTCAGGAGGACTGTTTTATTCTCTTGTCTGTAATGCGTCTTTTTCTGTTTAATTCCCCTTTTAATAATTGATTCAATTAATTTTCTAGGATAGCCATTAGACATTAAATCGTTAATTGCTTTATTATATTCGTTTTCTTTTGAATCTGGACTAACCAAATTGTCAGTTCTTAAAAACAGCCACGAAATTTTGATAATATATAATGAAACGGCACAAAACTGCTTTAATGCAAATACTGTGCAGACCATGGAGAGGGTACTCTGAATTATATTAAGGCTCGTATTCCGAACGAAATATATATATATATATATATATATATATATATATATATATATATATATATATATATATATGAGTTGGCTTTGAATCCTTGAGATGCGGTTTTCACCACAAATTGTCTTACATTTATTTTATTTGACTGAATTTCTGATAAAACAATTTCGGTGTTTTTATATAAACTAAATATATATATATTTAACAAAGCACCTGCTGATCGTGAGTGAATCACCGTTAGCTAGTTATCTCTCTTCTTAATAATAAGGCAGGGATGAATTAAACCACGTAAGTACATATAATTGAAGTCTTGTTTTCCGTGCAGTGTGACTGGTACGAAAGAGTAAATTTTTATTATCTGTTTGCACACTTGATGTAAAAAGTAGCTATCTCATCCCGCACAATGAAAATTGTTTTCTTTCGAACTAATTCTATGCATATAGCAAAAGCTTCTAAAAGTTGACATCTTTAATTGCATCTTAATGGTGCGGCCGAAATTCCTGAAAAGGATGCCGTAAGCACGATCATGTCGAGTGAACGCTACATCATATTTCCTTTGGAAGGTGATATATTTTGTGTCTTAAATCCCCTATCAGTAAGATACTCCTCGTATTCTGAAGGATAATACAGAGATAAATATCGTGCCATTACGCATTGAACGCGGTAACTCTGTTGTTTAATGCGAGCGGAGAAAAATGTGAATTATATTTATTTCAAGTCTACGAACTTGCTTTTAATTGTTTTCCTGTTGCTCTTTAAAAAACAAATTATTATTCAAGGCATGAGAATTTGTAACTTGATATAGAACAGTAGATACAGTTTTGTTGTCATGTAATATATGTGCCTAGCAATTTTATTAATACAATGCGAAAATGCATTCCAAACTTTATTTTACACTATCAGATTTCTTATTTTTTGAATGACTTTTTTATGCATTTGAAATACAAGCAATATTGTCTTGAACAGCATCCTGCGATTTTCCGGGATAATTTATTAAGGTATTGAGGTATTAAATTTTTCCTGCGTTTTATTTCTTTTCTTTAAAATCGTTTACCTGTCATATGCGACATTCCACATTAATATTCATGTTACCAAGCAATTAATTCAAATTGTTTTGTTATTAGTCCACCTAATTTTATTCCCCTTAATAAGCTAAAATACCGATACTGAAACTTGAATCCACGGCACATTGCATAGAATATCTTCTATTCCTTCCCAGTAAACGGAATCGGATCATATTTAAATCAAATTTACGAGTTTGACAAAATCATCAATCCTACTGTATTTAACCAGTCGTCAGAAAACAGCAAAACTCCCGTCAGTCACACGTATTGACGCGTTTCGAAATTCCATGATCGTCATCAGAGCAAGACAGCAAACTGACTAGCAAGGACCAAACCGCAATGCCTGTATAAGTCATGGAATCTCTGATGTGCGGCTCTCGCCTCTATTAGTCACGCCTACATTGCACTTGACCGGAAATGTCGGTCGCAAACCTTCTACACGGTCTCGAGCATTAAAATTTTGCAGCTTTCGCAACATATGCATAGGTTATACAAATTAACAAGCATTGATTGCGCAGGTGGTGATAACAATTTTGAACACAACTCGTGCAATCAATGCTTGTTAAATAGCATAGGATTTGTTTGAAACGCTACCCGATACTACATTTGTAATTTATGAATAAAATAGGCGTCTGGTACCAAATTATTCTTTGCAATAACTACAAAACTCAAATTACACAAATGGCTTGATGCAAAAGTGAACATGCAAAAAATAAAGTCCATCCCATCCTCAACGTGGTACAACGGTGTCAACCATGTCTCGATGGCCGATCGTACATGGGCTAACGGGGCTATGGCGGTGGTGTCACCAGGGCGTGGTGGATTTCCGACCGGCAATCGGATCTCCTATAAAATACCACATGAGCCCGACGACGGCACCATGACTCGGCGTGTGTTCCCCGCCACAAAAGGGTTCAACAGCCACAGGATTACATGGACTCCTGGACAGTACCCCGTACTTCCGAATGGCGAATGAGCTCTCAACAGCCACCGGCAACCATGCAACTTACTGCTGCCTTGCAGACTGCGCTTGGATGTGCAAAGGCTAGAGGTGCGTCCTCGACCAAAAAGCCGAGCGGTGAGGGGACACCACTTGTACCAAATTCCCAAGAAACTCCATGAAATGTCATGGAGCCGGCTTATCCTCCAAAAGGAGTCAGCCGCAGTAAAGTAGTAGTAAAGTAAAAAGTAATATAAATAATATAGGATCCTCCAGATTTCTATAAATGATGCACAATGTTATTGCTTATCTTTTCAAGAAAGTAGAATATGATAAATATTTACCTTTTAAAAGATTTATTTTCCATCCCCGAACTAGTTTCAAACAATACTTTTGAATTCTATGGTTATTAAATGAAATATTTAATATTTTATGTATTGACGAACATATTTAGCACAATAGAATTTGAAATCGATTATCTATTCTTAAATCATGAGATCAGGCTGAAAATAGAAATATAATTGAGCAATACTATTCTTCCGGATATAAAATCAATATCTCATAAGACCAAATAGATTAACTCAGTTTTTATTTTCCAATGCCAGGTTTTGCGTACGCAGGTAATAGCTTTATACGGACAGTTTCACTAAGATCCGATTGATCACAATTTCCAATTTTGTTTTGTCTTCGATTGGGCTGAGTTTGTATTCGTCCCAATGGAAATACGATTCTATCACATCTTTGTTTATTGGCAATGTTTCGGAAGGTGAATCCCCTCTCCATCTTCAGGCCAGTTTGTCTTCTTATATCCACAGCACAATACTCAAAATAGCAGATTTAAGCAAATGTGGTAACCTCGTTCCAAAACCGTTCTATTTATATTTTATTTTTTTATATTTTTTTGACTCAACACTGGTTTTAAACATAGAATTTGTCTCAGTAACTAAACTCAATATATAACTATTTGTAATTAGCAGACCAATCCTTACCTCAGCTATCTCAAATTCCCGGTATACATAATCTCATCTCGTGTGCAGAATGTTGTAGGGGAGAGAGAAAGTATCGAACCTTTTTTTGTTGTTATAACTGTACTGCTACTATGTCACGGTAATCAAAATTCAAAACTGATAAAGCAAAAACCTTGACTGTCAAATACTGTATTTTATTTAAAGCCGGGAACTCTAATGTATACAATGGTGTATGAGGTATTGCGCACATAGTAACAAATTAGTTCAAATATGGAGCAGCAAGTTACTTAGATGGAAGGAGAGTGAATTTTATAGCGACGATTAGATCAAAGATTAAAGAGAGAAAGGTAGAGAGAGTATGGACAAACTAACGGTTTTCAAAACTAATCGTAAGCACAATGCGAAGTTAATCAACTCTTAGAAATAATTGCATAAGAATATATGCTCATATGACTAAAATAATTCATTATACCTATATACATATATATCTAAATATAATATCGTAACCTCTGTATATATATATATATATATATATATATATATATATATATATATATATATATATATTTGAAGAATGACTATTGGTAGTTTTTAACCATGAATATTTTCTATAATTATTATTTATTTATTACCTTAGTCACACCTTACATCAATATATAAAAATTACATATCAATATGTATAAAAAATACATATATATATATATATATATATAAGCAACAGTGTGAGTCCTTATTTGCTGCCTGAATTACCGTGGGCGGAATTGGAATCAGAGAACAATTAATTTTCAGTTACTTTAAAATTGCTCAAAGGGTATAGACATCACTAAGCAATGAAATGTCTGGTGTTGTTAATTAGTACAAACGGTCAAAAGCTACATTCCAGAGGATTGACCGGAAGGGAACAAAAAACAAAAAATTAAACAGTATGAAACAAGAAATTGCTTTAAATACTTCTGTAATATACCTAATTATTGGAAAGACCGGAATAAATACTCGCGGAATATATATTTTTATTATAATTTGGCTAGTGTATGTTATATAGAAGATATGTAAACGATCCAGCACTCATTATTCCAAACCTGGAAATCCGAGAAATTTTTTTAGAACAGGTGAACAAAGCCGTCCAAGTTAAAAAATTACCTCAAATTTCACCTGGTCCTACAGGGCGTTGACAGCTTGACATAGTCGGTGTATCATAAGCCCGCGTGCAGGGCCAATACATTCATTACAACATCAGCATGCAATAATCTTACAAAAGGAACTTAGTAAACAGCTTATCCTAGCGAGTCAGAAACATATGCACCGAGTGCATTTGCGATGCAGAGTTAGATCGTTTGAAGAAGATCTTGTCAGAATATAATTATCTGGATAGATTCATTGACGTTAACATGAGGCCTCGCCCGGTTCGCGTCTACCTCAAACCACCTTTTTGCGTAAATCTTCCAGCCTACACAGTGACTAGAAAAGCAAACCGAAGCACAACAACTAACTTTCCGAGTGTCACGGAATAATCACATCCAATAAACAGAATAATGTTTTTGAACGCAAATTTTTGTACGGGATATATATATATATATATATATATATATATATATATATATATATATATATATATATATTAAACGCAACTAATCAGCACTTACCTCACGAATTAATCTAGCGAGAAGATGCACCATCCACCAAATCAACTATTTCTGATCACAATATACAAATAAGGCACCAAGCGAACAATTCTAACTTCTCTACTCTTCACGCCGCTAGGTTGGAAGAATTGATAAGACTTCCTGAAGCAAGAACACTTATTGGATGTTCAAAAGTGTCATCACACCAATGTGGCATTTAACTGGCCGCGAATAAAGAAAAGCAGAATGTATATTCATCAACTAGAAAAAACTCCATCCGTAGAAAAGTCAACAAAGGTAACATTAACAACAAGATAAGCAACAAAATTGGCAGATGGATAGAGGTACAGCCCAGAAACAGATGTGACAAAAAACAAGAAATTACTTCCGGTTTGGCGAGAAACAGAAGCTGTACAATGACCACTCAAACTGCAAATCCGGACAATACAAAACAAAAGTACACAAACAGTCAACAACAAGTTCAAGATAAAAAAATTTCACGCATCTCTGAAAAAGAATGAATGTTTTGTTCAGATAGTAAAATACCTGATTCTAAACGAATAACCAGTTATCATAAATCTAGAATTAAATGTGACATGGAAAGAGACATTTACTAACTCGCCAATGCAAAACGAAAACCATTCACACTGGAGACATTCATAATGCATACTCGAAAAAATTCCACTCATTACTATAAATAATCGATCATTGATTGTGCGGGAGGAGTTAACGTTTATTTAAATCAAGATTGCGAGGTTTATATGTAGAAAAGGCAATTCACCCAGTACACCGGTTTCGTCCATACTGTGCACTCTTCAAGTACTATCTAGAATTTGCCGCGAACAGGGTTAAAATCGTGGTATGGGTGCTTCAGAGTCTATGACTCTAACCCCTGAGAAATCCATCGCGCGTAACGCAGAATGTTTAATTATATAGTGACTCATATTCTTGGTAAGCCTTTTCCATTAAGCAATAATTAATTGCGCGGGTGGTGGTAATATTTCTTTAAATCAAGTTTGCGAGCCTGAAGTAAACACGAATCCCTTGGTATTTAATCAGTCGTCTAACAAAATAGTTTTGTTAACTTTCCATGTTGAGCTTACACTGCATCTCTCTAGACCTCCTCCCGCAAAGTTGTCATTATAGAGCAGACACCATATTACCTGGGGATGTGGTATTGCATTGAATATTCATATAATAAAATGGTCAATGATTGCATGGGCGATCATAACAGTTATTTGAATCAGGGTTTCGAGCTTTCATTCACTCTTGAAGCCATATGTAAATTTCATAAATTTCAATTAGTATCCAAGTAGTTATGCGTATGTTAAATTCGAACAATTAATCCTAAATAAATTTACCTTTATCCATCAACGTGTATGGTTTTGTTCCTACTAAATTATCAATGATTTACTATATATATATATATATATATATATATATATATATATATATATATGGAGCCGATACATATTATGTAGATGATATCTTGTTGTTCATCTCAGAAACAGCAGACCCTTCGGAAATCCTCAACCAAACAAATGGAGCCGATCCAGATATCTAATTCCTTCTCGAGGTAGAGAAGGGCGACAGTTTTCCCTTCCTTGACATCGCACTAACTCGAGTAGAAAATGGGTATTTGACACTGGCCATATATAGAAAATCCACTTTCACCGGACAATACATTCACTACAACAGCAGTGTGCCAAAATTCCACAAAAGAAACTTAGTAAACAACCTAGCAAACAGAATCAGGCAGATCTGCTCTGAACACAAGATTGATGAAGAACTGGCCTACCTCAGGAAAATTTTGCTAATGATAATCTACCCAGAGCGTTTCATTGATGTCAACATCAGACCACGGCAGATTCGTACTAGAGAGGATACCGTCAAGCAGGTTTTCCTAAACATACCATTTCGAGGCGACATTACTAGCCCTCAACAGTGCAGCAGCTAAATAAGTATATATATATAATAGCTATAGAGACCTTTCATAAATTAATTGCGGCAAATGTGACATATATATATATATATTTATGTATATATATATATATATATATATATATATATATATATATATATATATATCGCACATTCGCTGCAATGAATTTATGAGATGTCTCTTTAGCTTTTATTATTATTACACGTATTAACAAATAAGTTAATAGTTTAATTTTGTTTCCCATATATATGCAATGCGGTTTGATCCTTGCTAGTCAGTTTTCCGGCGTACCTGATGATGATCATGGAAGGTCGAAAGAAGACGTCAGTGCGTGCGACTGGTGGTAGTTTTGGTGTTGTTCGATGACTTATTAAATACAATGGGATCGATGTTTACTTCAAGCTCGCAAACTTAATTTAAAGAATTGTTACCACCACCCGCGCAAGCAATTATTGTTCAATTGTATTGCCTATATATTTATTTGTGGCGAAAGCTGCAATCAGTTAATGTTTGTGACTGCATAGAAATTCTGTGCAGCCAACATTTCCAGTCAAGTACAATGTATGCGAGACTACTAGAGATGAGAGCCGCATATCTAATTCTGTTTATCATATATATTCAATGCGTTTTAATCCTTATTAGTTAGTTTGCCGCCGTATTCTGATGATGACCATGGAAGGGCGAAACACGTCAGTGCGTGCGCTGGCTGTAGTCTAGCTATGTCGTTCGACGACTGGTTAAATCAAATGGGATTTGTGTTTACTTCAAGCTCGCAAAATTGATTTAAAGAAAAGTTATTAGTCTGTCGGAAATGATAATATTTTTAACTTTAATATATAAACTAGCTTCAAGGTAGCTGATCTTGTCATGCTCCGCTTTTTGATATGCCGCTATTGAGGCAGTCTCCTCGGTTAAAATTGTGATGCTTGATGTTAGCATTTTTCAATGGATTTTAACAATATATCACACTGTTCTACGATTGTTTTGTATCAGTAACAGCTGTGATCCTATCATTTGTTTATATTTTATCTCACAATTTTTATCATAATTATTAATTTTATAGGATGTAGTAGTAGAATTTGCATTATCATTATAAGTAGTATAAATAGTATTAGTAGCAGTATCACTAGTTTTATCAGTATGAGTGGTATTTTTATTATTTGTTGTGTTATTAGTACTGGTATTAGTGGAAGTCGTAGTAATAGTAGTAGTAATAATAATAGAAGTATTATTATTATCAGTGGTGGTCATGGTAGTAGTAGTAGAAGTAGTAGTAGCTAGTCAAAACACAGATAAAGTAATTTTAATAAATCCAGTTTCGCAATTTTTCATTCGTTTAAACAGTACATTATGCTGTTGCTATGTTATTGTGTATCAGTAACAGCTATTGTTCTATCATTATTGCATTTTTATCTCATTATTTTTATTCATATTATTATAAGTATTAGTAGTAGAATTCGCATTATCATTAGTAGTAGTAATAGTGATAGTAGCAGTGGCAGTATTAGTAGCAGTAGCAGTGGTATTTTTAGTAGTGATAGTGGTAAAGTAGTAATATTAAAAGTAGTAGTAGATGCTAACAATAAAATGGAATGATAATGGTAGACACATAGAAATTAGTGTATATGGATCTTTTGGTACCTATTTGCGTAATTTGGTAGATAAGTGTGATAGCGACGTAACTCTGGGCTGCAATCATTTCAGTTCTTGACAAAATATTAGCAAATAATTATGCAATATGAATGCAGTTTGCCTTTATTATGCCTGTCTATTGCGGACTTTTTTTGTTTATATTTATTTTATTAGATCTGATGTTTCAATTCTTTACGTATTAAATCAATAGAAAAAATGAAATTTAAAGCAGTATAACGAATGGTAAACGAAACTACAATCCAAGCGCATAATGTCAACTCCCATCATCTTTGTTCATTTAACAAATTTTGCAGATGACAATTTTCACAGGGCAAGTGATAAAAAGTGGTGGCCGCCTCACTATTATATATTTAAAACCATGTTTGTAACTTTGCAATGCTTTTTTTGAGCTAGCTTCCACGGGGCGTTATTAAAGGTGTATCTGACAAAGTGAACTACAATTTATGACTTGCAAATTTATCTTCAACTAAACGATAATGTTGATATTTATAAATTAATATTGAGAGTAAATTGCAAGTGAATATTATTTGTAATAAAGTAATGCTTACCTGAAATGGTATTGTGTTCGAGGGTACCTTATTGATGGTTGTCGTGAAGAATGAAATTGAAAATGAGACAACAAATAGTAGACAGACGTAGGACAGTGCCCAAAAATTGAACGACTTTCGCCTAATTTCATAAAAAGATGCAAAATTTAAATGATAATGCTTATTAATAGGACTTTTGTGCTGTTGCTTTTATTAGATTCAGGCCAATAGAAACGAAAAGTATATTTCTTAAACAAGTATCTCTTAATCCTTTTGGTGAAAAGAATGGTTGATTGATAAAAAGCCTTGTTTATCAAAATAAGAACCAGGTATTATTATTATAAAACAATAACTAGAAGCAAAAACATTCAGTTTCACATGAAAAAGTAAGTACACTAATACGCAGATATAATTCACCAATTTTTATGCCATTCTTATAAAAGTGATTTTTGTCATCATTAATAAGGGGCCTGAATACCCAAGCTGACAGCTCCCTCAATATGCAGCTTTTTGCCATTTATTTTTAGCTAAAAAACTCGATAATCTGTCTGATTTAAAACGTGCTTTTATAGGCAAGTTGCTCGGTTAATGCGCAATACTACCCAATTTGCAAGATTTGTTCTGTTTTTAATGATTTAATCTCGTATTGAAATAATATTCCATTCATGCCCACATAGCTTAGTTTCGACACGTGCCACTTAAATTTTAAGTAATTGTGTATTAGGTGTTGCGCACCTAATAACAAATTATTTCAAATATTACCAGAAGTATAAACCAAAGTCAAAATGAACAGAAAGTATAATCTCATGTGCACATTAGGTTTTGTAATTACTGGTACTTGGTATGAAAGTTGTCTGTGTTCAAGAAGAATACGGTTTGGCGAGATTAAGTGAGTGATATCGAGAATACGAATCAATAATATAGATTTCCGTTCAAAATTTTCGTCTATATAAACAGCCAATAATTGCGCGGTTGATGGTAGCAATTCTTTAAATCAAGTATGCGAGCTTAAAGTAAACAACAACCACAATGTATTTAACCAGTCGTCGAACATCATAACAAACATACCATCAGTTACACGTACTAACGCGTTTCGACCTTCTATGATCATCAACAATGTACGGCGTAAAACTGACTAACGGGGATCATTACGGTTTGATCCTCGCTAATCAGTCTGCCGCTGTACTCTAATGATGATTACGGAAGGTTGAAACGCGTCAACGCGTTCGACTAGTGGTAGTTTTGCTACGTTTTTCGATGACCGGTTAAATATAATCGGGTTGGTGTTTACTTCAAGCTCGCAAACTTGATTTCAAGAATACTAGCGTTCTTGTATGAAGCTACAAATTGTCGCTGCTAATTTATAAGTGATTACAGCCCTTAATTCCCACACCTGCTAGCTCTTCATCAGCATAATTTAACAAATGCGCTAATGGTGCTCAAGTCCAGTTCGGCGGGCACTATTGCATACTTATAATTAAACGAAAATTGATTGCACGGGCGGTGATAACAATTTTTATAATCAAGGTTGCGGTCTTGATATAAACACCTGACCCATTAATTTCTTACATATGTCAGTATAAACTAAGAATTGTATAGTGTAGAAAAGGCAATTCATCCAGTAGACCGGTTTCGTCCTTATTGGGAACTCATCATGTACTGGCCAGAATTTGCCGCGGACAGGATTCGAACCTGGGCACGCCTGCTTCGGAATCTGGTGCTCTAACCACTGAGCCATCCTGCCGCACACTACACTGCACACAATTTTCAGTTATATACTAACTAATGTAACTTGGTTAGTCAATTTTTCCTTTAGGTGGAGCTCATATGGCATCCATTTAGACCCAAAGTTCCAACTAACCATCCTCAATCTGTCATTACTGAACAGACACCACACTACATGGGGAAATGGCATTGAAATGAACATTTATATAATTAAACGAACATTGGTTGCGCGGGCGGTGATAGCAATTATTATAATCTAGTTTGCGATTTAAATATAAGCAACTAACTCATTAATTACTTAAATATGTCAGTATAAATTAAGAATTGTATAGTGTAGAAAAGGCAATTCATGCAGTAGACCGATTTCGTCCTTATTGGGTACTCATCATGTACTGGCCATAATTTGCCGCAGACAGGGCAAAAAATATTACATTCTGTTTGACGGAATGGTAGTAAAGCGTCTTTTGGGCATTCCAATAATAGATTATTACATGTAAAATCTTGATATAACAAAATCTATGATCGTTAATAAAAGTGGAATGCTAAGTGACATTTTAAGCTTTACAAAAGTGTAGACCTTCGTATGCTGTTCATTTGTGATTGTGATGCTCTTAAATTAATACGTGTTCTAAAAAAATGAAAAAATGCGAAACTGGATTTATCAAAATTATTTGATTTGTGTTTTGACTAGCACAGACTGAATTCGAGTTTTTTGGTTTCTTGAAGATATTTCGAAGGCCATTTGCGGCAACCTACCTCATTTCATCCATCATCACAAGGTTTAAAAGGAAAACTAATGAGGTACACGCACAATTGCAACTATTTAGTGAAAGGTTAGTAGGAAAAATAAATGCAATGTCTAGAGGAATTTTCCCACTTTTTTCATTAATTTGATTTTAGGCAGTTGTGATGATGGGTCAACTGTAGACGGCGGCCGTGAATAGCCATCATAATATTTTGAAGAAAAAACCACCTGGGCCTGTTTTAGTCAAAAGAGAGATAAAATAATTTATATAAATCCAGTTTCGCAATTTTTCAATGGATTTTAACAAAATTTCACACTGTTCTACGATTGCTTTGTATCAGTAACAGCTGTGATCCTATCATTTGTTTATTTTTTATCTCACAATTTTTATTATAATTATTAATGTTATAGGATGTAGTAGTAGAATTTGCATGATCATTATAAGTAGTATAAATATTTTTAGTAGCAGTATCACTAGTTTTATCGGTATGAGTGGTATTTTTATTATTTGTTGTGTTATTAGTACTGATATTAGTGGAAGTAGTAGTAATAATAGTAGTAATAATAATAGAAGTATTATTATTATCAGTGGTGGTTGTGGTAGTATTAGTAGAAGTAGTAGTAGCTAGTCAAAACACAGATAAAGTAATTTTAAGAAATCCAGTTTCGCAATTTTTCATTCGTTTAAACAGTACATTATGCTGTTGCTATGTTATTGTGTATCAGTAACAGCTATTGTTCTATCATTATTGCATTTTTTATCTCATTATTTTTATTCATATTATTATAAGTATTAGTAGTAGAATTCGCATTATCATAAGTAGTAGTAATAGTGATAGTAACAGTGGCAGTATTAGTAGCAGTAGCAGTGGTATTTTTAGTAGTGATAGTGGTAGAAGTAGTAATATTAAAAGTAGTAGTAGTGGCATTATTAATGGTGGTGGTAGTAGTTGCAGTAGTATTAGTAGTAGTAATAGTAGTAACAGTAATAGTAATAGTAGTAGTAGTAGTAGTAGTAGTAGTAGTAGTAGTATTAGTAGTAGTATTAGTAGTAGTAGTAGTAGAAATGGTAGTAGTAGTATTAGTTTTTGTAATAGTAGTAGAAAAAAGAAACATTTTAAAAATTTTGGTATTAATAATGTGGGCACTAACAGATGTAATTACTGGAAAAATCTGAAAGATCAGTGATTACTCAGCTTTATCTTGCAAACTGGAAGCCCGTTATGATAATGAAACGCTTACTTAACTTGAAAGTAACAGTTTAACTAGACGCATTTAAACATCTTATTATCTTACTCAAGTATTTTTTGAAATTTGATTGCGGAGTACCAGCTTCATCTTATTATCTTTTATTCTAGTTGTGAAAAAGCTGCTCTAAGTGCAATGAGATTAAGACTAACTGATTACAACATATGCGAGTCAAAAATTAATTTATAATTAACACACCTGCAAGTAAGTTTCAATGCATTAAACGACAACAAAATTTGTTGCCAAAGCAGTCATTTGTGAAATACTCTTTCAGTATTTAAGTGAAAAAATAAATTTGTCAAACGTTTTGATGTGTTTGTAAAAAGGACAATATAGCAGGATCACGTAATACTTACCTTAATTGGATTTTATAGAAACAGATATTTAAGTCATGATGATATCTGAAAAAACTAGCCTGTTTTACCGTGTCATATACGAATTCATTTATAGAAAAGGTATTCATCAATACTCAAACTACATTTCGTTTTATAGTACTTAAGTTGTTTGGCTAAGATTTTTAGCCAATAAAATTTAACAATAATTGATTGCGTGGGTGGTGGTAACATTTCTTTAAATGTTGTTGTTCGATGACTGGTTAAATACAATGGGATTGGTGTTTACTTCAAGCTCGCAAACTTGATTTAAAGAAATGTTACCACCACCCGCGCAATCAATTATTGTTTAAATTGTATTGCCTATATATGTATATGTGGTGAAAGCTGCAAACAGTTAATGTTCGTGACTGCATAGAAATTGTGCAGCCGACATTTCCAGTCAAGTTCAATGTATGCGAGACTGCTAGAGGTGAGAGCCGCATATCTAACTTTGATTTCCATAGTATATTCAATGCGGTTTGATCCTCGATATTCAGTTTTCCGTCGTACTCTGATGATGATCATGGAAGGTCGAAAAGCGTCAGTGCGTTGCGGCTGGCGGTAGTTTTGTTATGTTGTTCGAGGACTGGTTAAATACAATGGGATTGGTGTTTACTTGAAGCTCGCGAACTTGATATAAAGAAATATTTGTCGCAGTTCAACTTGACGAAGTATATGCTTAAAGAAAAAATTTAGGATGTATTCTAAATAATACTTATTTTGAAATTTTTGAATGATTATGAAGGCGGCTCTCAAATGTACATTAAATCGAAAAGATTTTTCTATCTTTTGAATTGCCCAACATATACATTTATTAAAAACTTTTAAAAAATCACAGCACTGATTTTAAAATTTTATTTTACGGTGACTGTCAGACTACAAGAATTTACTTAAAGTTAGAATTCGACATAAAAAACAAATGATCAATTTTGCAGATTAGAAACATGGTTCGCGAGCGGTGATAAAATTTCTTTAAATCAAATTTACGACATTAGTACAAACACCACTCCCATTAAATACTTACATTTTTCAGTATAAAATAACAATTTTATTACATTGAAAAGGCAATTTATCAGTAGACCGGTTTCGTCCTAATTTGGAACTCATCACGTACTGGCCAGAATTTATATATATATATATATATATATATATATATATATATATATATATATATATATATATATATATATATATATATATATATGCTACAAGCTGCAAAAGGTTAATTTTTGTGACTGCATAGAAATTGTGCAGCCGACAATTCAAGTCTAGTAAAATGTATGCGAGATTATTGGAAATGAGAGCCGCATATCAAAATTTTCTTTCTATATATATGCATTGCAATTTGATCCTCACTAGTCAGTTTACCTTCGTACTCTGATGAGGATCATGGAAGGTCAAAAGCGTCAAAACGTGCGACTGGCGTTATTTTTGCTATGTGGTTTGACGAATGGTAAAATATAATGGGATTGGCGTTTACTTCAAGCTGGAAAACTTGATTTGAGGAATTGTTACCACCACCCGCGCAATTAATGATTGTTTAATTGCAGCCTCAGTAATTATCTCTATTTTTGCTGATTTCTCAATTTGGATAGCTGCACTCTAACTACGATTAAACATTTCCAGCTTGATTATCATTGTTGTATTTTAGAAACATTTACTACTCTATTAGTTACAGTTGGATTGGTATTAACTGCGGTCTGTCTATAGATGCCAAAATTCACAAAAATTAATTCATGTTTGATCCTTACTTTTATATCTCTCTATTACGCGTGCTATCAGTAAAATCCTCTATAAATTTAAAATCATCCATATGAAAAAAGAAAGCAGCATAGATCATATTTATTTTTCCCCAATCAGTTAAAATTTGCGTTTTTATAAATCTTGAACCAAAATATTCATTATATTAAAAGACAATCCATATCAAAGAAGTCTAACTTTAGCATTTAAATGCAATGCCAGTTAGAAAATAACGCAATGGTTTAAAAATATTTGAATAAATTTAATATTTTCCACTTGACTTACTAATTGTATATTGATTTTATGATGTCTATTAATCAAATTCTTTGCTCTAGCACCATATTTGGTACTTAAATATGCTTAAAAAACGAAACATGTTGCGCGATAGGTGATAGATAAATTACTTGGTCCTTGTTTGTGCCCAACGAGGTATTTGTATGTACTATTTTCAATTTTACTCTGAACATTTCGGTTTCAATTAAATTGCTTGTAACAAATCCGAAAATAATTCTTCAACATCCAAAAATCAGGTTGCAAATTTTTATCCATAAAGCTTCATAGATGGTTAACTCAAGTAAACTGCGGCATTCAGTAATTGTATTAAATGCCTCGTCTGGAGAACATAAATGCGAGGTTTCAATGATGGGTTGCACAATTGAAGACGTGTATTTACCATTTGATTTAAAAAAAGCGTTTAAGTTGCAATGTACCTTCAACCGGATAATTAGTCGAAATGTCGATTGGTCTACGCAAGTTGATCGACAACATGCGCATGCATATTGTCAAATAATATTTGAGGTTGGAATAAACGACTGTTTGTTTTTAATTGATGATAAATGCAAATGTGCTAATTTTACGGAAATTCATAGTTTATCAATGTTAAATTTGGTTATTAAAGTCAATTCAACTTCCTTCTGGGCTGTGCGAGTAGCAGCATCCACCTTAAATGCGGTGTTCGGATAAATTGCTTTCTTTCATGGTCGAAAAAAAACGTTTTTCTTTTGATATCTCCATTTAACAATTGGTTTATACAAATATCTAGGATATTCATTGGAAATAATGTAGCCTTTATGCTTTAGTATATTAGTCGACTTGTGAAACTGACCCAGCTAATCTGTCATTTTTGTCAAAAATAGCCACCAGCTGTTCACAATTTACATTGAAATGGCACGAAGCAGCAATAATGTAAATACTGTGCAGACCAGGTTGGTTCAAGATTAATTGTTTTTATGTTTAATTTAATATCAAGATCTATTTTTGATACTATGTGCATGCTCTGACGTGAAACTGACATGTCTATGTGCTTTATTGAAAAATTTAAGCAGTGTTCGTGATTGCAATCAATGTCGAAGAACATGAAAACTATCATCAGCATAACGTATAAACTGCGTACTCTAAACGACCTCGGAAATTATAAGCTAAAATTGAAAATAAAGAGCTTCCCATTGCCACGCCATCACCCTGATAATAGATGCTTCCATTCAAACGAAATTGTACATAATTAAACTACCATTGGTTGAAATAATAATAAAGAAATTTTACATATTCGTACAAAGCAAAGTAAGCCTGTGTAGAATATGACTTGGCAACGGAGATGGTAATAAATTTGGATCTACCGCTTGAACCATTATGCAAATAATTTCTTCAGTTGAAACATTTGTAAAGAAAGGCGTTGCAACAAAATATACAATGATCGTATTACTAAAATTAATATATTCAATAATGCAAACAATTAAAGAGTGATCGGAGTCCGAATAATTATCTAGTAGTTTGTGAAATGCTTTTAGTATGCGGACCAGCCATTCAGTCAACGCATGGAACAAATAATTGATCATTGTTAATAATTGATTGATAGGACAACCTTTTTTTGTGAAATTAAACGAACATGGGTTGCGCGGGCGGTGATAAAATTACTATAATGAAGGCTGCGATTTTGATATAAACACTTACACCATTAAGTACATACATTTGTTAGAGCAAACTAAGAATTGAATAGTTTAGATAAGACACTTCATCCAGTAGACTGGTTTCGTCCATCTTGAGAATTCATCACTTAATGGCCCAAATTTGCCGATTCGAGCACGCAATTGCGTGCAAGCAGAAGAAGCATGGTCAGGTCTTCAGCTTGAACTGGATGTGAAGCAGGCAATTGATTGATTGTTACCTTATTCCACACTGTCTACATGTTTACATTTTAATATCTTGTTTTGCCTTTCAATTTATATGTACAGAGATGTTCATTTGGAGAAACTTGGGCAGAATAAAAGAAAGAAGCGGTTCTTGTGTCTGATAAAATTTCATTTTCGTTTTGCACTTGAAAAGGGTACTATGAATACTTAGCTCATAGTCCAAAACATTGATTCAACTACATTTAATTGTTCGGTTCTGGAATACGCCAAACTTGTTAAATTTTGTCGATTGACCGTTAGTTTTAATTTGTGCACCAAATCTCGTTGGAACTTTTATTGCTTAATAAATTTTGAATAATTTTCCTTCCTTATTAAAGTTCTTTGCGCTCTGTATTTAAACGTAACTGGTTCGTCTACTTTTTTAAAATATTCTATTCAAATGCGAGCTTTCATATAATTTATAATATCATTCTTTAATGGAGGATAAAATTAAATGCTTTCAAGTAGAGGAATCGTTCCTTCCTTATTTTCTCCTCAAATATCCCCAAATCAATATATATACACACACATATATATATATATATATATATATATATATATATATATATATATATATATATATATATATATATATATATATATATATATATATGTATATGGAGGGAAAACAAAACAGAAAATTTAAACAAAGAGTGTGTGTGAAATAAAGGAATAACAAATCAATACCGTTCAGGTTCAATACCCGAATCTGATTTTATTCGTGCATAAATTAGGTTGCAGCGTATTTATTCAAAAAGCTTCAGACATGTCTATCTCACTTCTGGTTAAATACATAGATCTTTGCCTATTACTTAATTTGATAGAAATATTTTAAAAATATATACTTGTGATTAACCTGGAAGTCAATCTTAAAATTGAGGACATTGATAGGATGGTATCAAGATGGTAAAAGAGCCTCCTAGATAGATGGGAAGGAAAGATTAATCTATTAGACTCCCATAGACACTCTAAGACTGATACAGACTTGGCATCTATAGAACTCTTATTAGTTAATTAAGAACTTCTACAATATATATATATATATATATATATATATATATATATATAAATATATATATATATATATATATATATATATATATATATATATATATATATCTATTTGTACCTTCCCAGTAAAAACAAAAAGAAATTTTGTCAGAGTTAGCAAGAAATGTTTCTTTCGCATAGTCTCCTCAAATATCTACTTCAATGAACATATCTTTATATATAATTTTGGAAAGCAAAACAAGATAGAAATATGTGAACATAGAGAAAGGGACAAACGGAATACCAATCAATTGCGTGCGTCACATGCAGTTGATTGCCTCTATTTTTCACAATTTCCCCTCTCTATATTCACATATTTATCCTCTTTTGATTTCCAATTTATATATAAAACTATGTCCATTATAGATATTTGAAAAGACTATGAAAGAAACGTTTCTGTAAATATATATATATATATATATATATATATATATATATATATATATATATATATATATATATCTTTGAAATGCGAGCTTTAATAAAATTCATTGTACCCTTCCTGTGTGCAAAAACAAAAAGAAATTTTATCAGATATAAGAAAATTTCTTTCTCATTATCTCCTCAAGTATCTACTAATGAACATATCTTTATATATAAATTGGAAAGCAAAACAAGATAGAAATATGTGAACATAGAGAGAGTGTGAAAAACGGAAACCAATCAATTGCGTGCGTCACATCCAGTTCAAGCTCAATGCCTGTACGTGCTTCTTCTGCTTGCATAAATCCGGCTGCAATTTGTTTATCCATAAGGCTTCGTATGTGGCTAGCTCCCTTTTGTTTTTGCATTTAGTAATTATTTTGAATGCTACGTCTGGAGAACATACGTGCGATGTTTCGATGATGTGTTGCGCAATAGCAGACGTGTATTCACCATTTGATTTAAAACAGGCGTTTAAGTTGCAATGTTCTCTCATTCGAGTAATTAACCGTCTGGTCGATCGGCCTACGTAAGTTGATCGACAACTTGCGCATGTATATTGGTAAATAATATTTGATATCGACATTAACGGCTGTTTCTCTTTGATTGCTGGTAAAGGCAAGTGTGTTACCCTAAATAACACTCGTAGTTTGGCTGCATTAAATGTGCGTGTTAATGCTGCTTCAACTTTCTTTTGTGCCATTCGGGAAACTGCATCCCCCTTAAATGGGATGTTTAGGTAGACTGTTTTCTTTTCTGGCCCATAATACGTCTGTTTCTGTTTAATTCCCCTTTTAATAATTGATTCAATTAATTGTCTGGGATAGCCATTAGACATTAAATCGTTAATTGCTTTATTATATTCATTTTCTTTTGAATCTTGACTAACCAACCTGTCAATTCTTGAAAAGCAGCCACGAACTGTTGATAATTTATATTGAAATGGCACAAAACTGCTGTAATGCAAATACTGTGCAGACCATGTTGGTTTATGGTAAATTGTTCTGTTTAATTTCCAATTTATATATAAAGATATGTTCATTAGTAGATGCTTGAGGAGATAATGAGAAAGAAATATTTCTTTTATATGATAAAATTTCTTTTTTTGCACATAGGAAAGGTATAATGAATATTTATGTCTGTGTGTTTGTGTGTGTGGGTGTGTTTGTAAAACTTAACTAACATTGTATAAAAATTTCGTAACTAATTTAAGAAAATATTTTTTTTAATGAAAAGAACGATAAGATAAGATTGTTAAAAATAAAAAGCAATTTACTTTTTGTTAGAAGTGTCATAAATTAAACTTCATCGACAAAATATAAGCTAAAACGAGACATGAATACTGGCGAAATATGACGAAAAAATAAAACCACAACTAAATTTGAAGATGAGTTATGCAGAACGTGCCCTTGAAGCAAAAATTATCTCTTATCTGCATGGAGAGCAGAAAGCCTATCGAGACACTAAGATTGCCTCTAGCTACATGTCATATAGTTTTTGGTAATATAAATAACGAGCAGAAATTAAATCGCTTTAATTTTTTTAATAAAAAAGCATTTGCTGAATAGCTTTGTAAATATTTGGAATTCAGTATATAGCAGCTGTCATTATGATAAAATCAGAGCATTCTATCAATTAAACCAATTTTTCTTTGCAAACACAATTGAAATTACTAAAATTGCAAACAAATTCCGATTAACATAACAAAGACTGGTTAAATATAATGGGATTGGTGTTTACTTCAATCTCGCAAACTTGATTTAAAGAATTGTTACCACCACACGCGCAATCAATTATTGTTAAATTCCGATTAGGTTACGTGCATTAATCCATTTATATCTTCAGTGTTACCTAATTGTGAGATGATGGTACGACTTCAGATGCATTATTTGGAAAGGAGAATACGAAACGATAGGACAACATTGAATAGCTTCAGTTAACATAGAAAATCGTGAATATCATACAATGAATATAAGCAGGAAAAATCATGACCTTCAAAAGACACTCACAGTGTAAGTAACTCCATATCGGATAGAACAGTTTGAGCATGAAAATCATTTTAAACGTTTATCAAAATAACTTGTAAAGCCAAGAATTTTAATTCATATAGAAGGTATAATGTCATTTAGCATACTTATACGAAGGTATCTTTATAAAAGTGTAATAAAGTGAGGCATACCAATATTTTAAATCTGAATCGGTTGAATATCTGGAATAGACATTGGCGTTTCGCAGGGAGGAATCTACATACGTGTTACATACGTGTTGATGCAACTGCTCTTTAGCTAGAGAACAAATTGATCCTATTGTGCCAGGACCCCCTAACGGAAGATAGCTGGCTATATAGATAATTGGACGTGAGGTATACGCACGACTCAGATTCTGTAATTTTAAGTGAAATACCTTTCGTTCCTTTAGCGAAATTGTTATGAAGAGGTCGTCCAAATGGTCTTAGCCTTATAAAACTAAATAAGACTAACCAGTACAACGCACAGATCTGTGAGACGAGTTCCTTGATGCTGAATGAAATCACCGTTGGCACACGTGGAAAACGAGACACAGAGATCCCCTACAGATATAGCTGAAAACTACGATGACAGATGCCAAAAATTCTTTAATTTTCTTAGTAGTGCGTTTGAAAAAGAACTGGATCTGATTAAATTTGTTAATCCGTCTTCATTGCCTTAACATAAGACTCAGCGAAATAACGCTTTTAGAGACACGAAATCACGCGTTCTGCACGAAAGCAAGATTGTTGCAATAATACCTTCTTTGAAGAACACCAATACGAGGCATGCCAGAGGAATTTTACAAACTATGTGCTATCATTATGATGAAACATAACAGCTAGATACTTTCCTTCAACTGGGAATCGAAGTTAATGCCTTCTGATCGTAATGTAACCGGCTTTTCAATTGTCGAAGAAGCTGAGTTTGACATCTGGGTAAAAAACCAAACATTCAACCTTTAATTTAGTCAAGGTTGCGTTAGTGACATAAAAACCTGACCAATTGTGTTCATTCATTTTTCAGGATAAACTAGGTATTGAATATTGTAGAAAAGGCAATTCATCCAGTAGACCGGTTTCATCCTTATTGCAAAATCATCACGAATTGTCCTGATTTTGCCGTGGACAGGGCTCGAACCTGGTACGTCTGCTTCGGAATCTAGTTCTCTAACCACTGAGCCACCCTGCCGCACACTACACACAATTTTCAGTTATATACTAACTAATGTTTTTTGGTTAGCCTTTCCTTTAGGTGGAGCCTATATGGCATCCCTTTAGACCTGAAGTTCCAACTAACCATCCCCAATCTGTCATTATAGAACAGACACCAAGCTACATGGGGAAGTGGTAGTGAATATAACATTATTTATTAATTAAACGAACGTTGGTCGTGTGGGCGGTGATAAAATTACATTCATCAAGTTTGTCGAACTTGATATAAAGCCCTGAATCATTATGTGCACCCAGTTACCAGTATAAACTAAGTATTGTAAAGTTGTTCGTTTTCTGTGACAATTTTGCCTCACCGATGTAATTTGAAACACGAAGAGAAATAAAAAATTGGACACCGCGTTGCTCGATCATTTTTATAGTATTTTAAGAGTTTATCGCAAGCGCATTGTAATAGGTATTGAGATAAGTGTAATATTGATGTATAAATTGAACTGCAATATCTATTTCTACCAGATAATTTGTTAAGAAAACTAGCTGAATAAATACGGTGGAGATTAATTGGATTCACATTTAAATGAAACTTGCTTGGAAATACCATCTCCTTCGCTTTAACCTTCCTGATCATAAATGGACTGTCATATAGATATGTTAACCCCGCCTGATACATGGAGGATTTTAGTATTTATTCAGTTAGGCTGTCCAATACCCTTTTATCACCAAGGTATTTGTTTAATTTCATAATAACTTATCTAAGTAATATCTAACTAAATAGAATATCCGGTAATACGTACTGATGTATAATGTTTGCCATGTGGGCAATTTATAAGAGCTTAAATTTTCTATCGATTAAACGTTTAAGTATGAAGTCATAGTGTGATAAATAACTAGTTACATGTATAAATTGCACGACATATCTCTTTCATATGTGTTTATAGTCAATTAGTGGGTTGACTTTTTCAATTGTTGAATGTCCGTGACTTGTGTTTGCGGGTTGTCGCTTTGCACTATCAGTATCGCAAAGATCCGATTGATCCCCATTTCCAAGTACGCATCGAGTTTGTCTTCTTATTGGCTGGGTGCGGATTCGTTCCTTTCTTCTGAAGGCTTCAACATCGTTCATACTAACCACTGGAAATGAGGTACGATCTAATCTTCGTTGACTGGCAACGTTTCGATTCGTAATTTCCGGAATCATCATCAGGCCTCTAATCACACATACACAGTACAATTTTCACCAAAGCATACTTCAGCAAATGCTATTGTAAGCATTTTGCTGTGTATGTGTGATTAGATTCCTGATGATGATTCCCGGAAAGTTTGGATTCGAAACGTCGCCAGACAAAGAAGATTAGGTCGTATTTCATTTCCAGTGGTTAACATGAGCGATTTTGAAGCCTTCGGTAGAAAGGGACGAATCCGCATCCAGCCAATAAAAAGACAAACTCGATGCAAACGTGGAAATGGAAGTCAATCAGGTCTTTGATAAAACTGATAGTGCAAAGCAGAAAAGCGCAAACGCAATTTGCGAAGCTCGCACTGCGCAACTAATCAAAAAAGTATCTGCCAGAAATTTAGAGTTGCCGATTGCCCCAATTTTACATAACCTGTCTAGAAAGGTAAGCCCTAGCACACCGTACAAGGTTCCATGATCCGCGAATATAAGCGAAATAGATACTCAGAAATGTAAGCAAATCAGTTCGAGGACTTAAAGCCTTAAAATGTAGAAAGAGAAAAGATTTAAAATTTTTAACTGGTTAACAAATTTCTTTGACAGGAAAATTGACCTATACAGGAGGTCGTTTTCAGCAAAAAACTTCGCATGCTGTGAATACAGTTGACTAGTATCGTGCATATTTTTGTAAAAGTGCGGTAAAATTTCAACAAATTTCCCGAGAATAGAGAAAAGAATAAGAACGTATTTATAAAAGACGTGAGAAATATAAATGTTAAATGGTAAATTAGAATCAGTTAAGACCAGTCTGGATTGAATGCGTAATTGGAAAGTCGAGTCATATCAGCTGCTTTTCGAGCCAACTGATCAAATTTGGTTAGCGAGGTGAATCATCTGACAATAAAATATTTATTATTACAATGTTTTTCTGAATGTTCATGTTCAAGTTTACATTTATTAAATCACATCTACGAATGTTCGCTTGTAATCAAAGTAGCCTACCCTGAGTTTGGAAAAAGGCCAATGGTATAAATAATGAAAAAACTGAGAACAGTCGATATTCACTACTCTAAAGGTGAAATAATTAATTAATGGTGATAAAATATAGCAATTATGCTAATATGAATTGAAGTCAAAGTTATTCGCATTATAAAAATCAAAGAGAGAAAATTTGTGTTTACTGATGAGAAAAGAATTCCGAGAATTATTAAATTATTAATGTTAAATATCAAATAATTATTTGGCAATTCCTGTTCATCTGAAATGGTACTTGAAAAATTAACCGGGGTTTATTTGATATTGCGTATGATTCCTTTCTCCTCCTACGCTTATTCTTCTTGTCAGTCTTCGATATTGTTGATGATTACGAACTGTATAAAAAGAAAGCTACAAAATTGTAGCGACACTTAATTTAGTTTATCTTATCAGTAACGTGGAGTAATTCAAAAGCAAGAATGCAAGAAAGCCTTTTAAATATTGTGGAATCGGCAAGATAAATAATATTCCCGAATTCCTAATGCTACGTACTAGCAACAACGTAACTAGTAACAAGTTAAACAAGGACACGAAGGGAAGTAAAAAATGGCCAAATACATGGTATGTACTCCTAATAACTCGTGAAGTTTCTGATAACTGTCTTCTACGCAGTAGGATTGGTTATAAGACACGAACTAAAATTACTGTTGGTCTTAAATCTTTCGGATTTTGCCAATTTTATTTCCAGTTCATCTATGATTTGGTGGTTTATTATAAGGTTAAAATATTTTTTAAGCAATTTCCTGTGTTGTCACATAATGGTGGTTGAGTGGTTCGAGCACTATATTCCGAAGCAGACGTGCCCAGGTTCGAGCCCTGTCCGCGGCAAATTCTGGACAGTACGTTATGAGTTCCCAATAAGGACGAAACCGGTCTACTGGATGAATTGACTTTTCTACACTATACAATTCTTAGTTTATACTGACAAATGTATGTACTTTATGGGTCAGGTGTTTATATCAAGTTCGCAACCTTGATTAAAATTAAATGTTATCACCGCCCGCGCAACCAATGCTCGTTTAATTATATAAATATCATTTAATGTTCACACTATAGCTTGTAAAAAATTTACTCCTTCATTAATGGCCAATTTGATTGCACATTAAAAATAGATTTAGACATAGTTCTGCAGCTCCAATTTATCGGTGGACAAAAGCGAAAAATTCATGCAATTTATTGCGGTTGACTGAAACTACTTTCTGGCAAAATTTGACCAAATCGTTTATTGATACGCGTAGCCAAAATCATAAGATTTAGATCAACAAAAATCATAACATATATTATTATTAACAATGGCAACTTCTGTTTCTCAAACTCCTTCGAAAGACCCAAATAGCTAAGTCATTGGATTTGCTGGACAAGTATTTCAAGGTTAAAAGTTTTACATTATCCGAAGTCAAAGGGGTAGCTATTGACCAAATTAACTAACCATTGATTTCTCAGGTGTTGATAACAATTATTTTAATCAAGGTTGCAAGCTTGATGCAATTACCATTCATGGTATATATAATTTTGTCATTATAATCTTCGCCTCATGTGTAAATAGGGATTGGTGTTTATATCAAGTTTGCAACCTTGATTTAAATAATTGTTCGTTTTACCCACCCGAACATAAGATTTATTTAAAAGGCATAGATAACTGGTGCTAGTTTAATTTTAAATCATGGCCTTTACAGAAAGTACTTTAAGTTAATTTATTAATCTTTTAAGGACAATTAACAGATCAATTAAGCAGCTTACAAACTTACAAAGCTTTGTTGGATTTGGCAATTTTTTTCCTACAATTCTCCTGACCAAATTTGTGTTTGAAAATATCCATTTTCATCAATTTTGAACCTCTAAAATCAGATTGAACAATGCATGCACAGATATCTTATAAAATTTAATTTCCACAACTATGTAATTAATTCCACAACCAAATGGTAAGTATTAAGTAGATTTTGATTATGTGAAATGGTCATTTTGCAATTTATTGCGAAACTAGTAGTAACTTCTCTCGACCAATCAAATGAAGTTTTAATGAACTCATGTCTAAAGTCGGTTTTGTCAGCACGGCTTAGTAGTTCAGTGAATAGAACACGTAAATACATTTAAGTCACGAGGATGGATATTAAGTCACACATTGTAGTGAAAAAAGTCTAAATCTGTTACAAAATTATCGTGCATATTTTTTTCGATAGATTATGCATAATGAATTGTGTTATGACAGAATCGTTTTTAAAATGTCGAATGTTTTAGAGACTGGTATTGTTAAAAGCATGCACTTTTTAGATATAATATATTCAATATTTAGTTTAATGAATGTAAATTCATTAAATGTGTTCTTTGTTTAGTCTAAAAATGTAAACATGTTTCAGCGCGTCTTATTAGATGCGAAAAAATGTCATCTTTAAGTAATATTGTTTTGTATAAGAATTCCAGTAAGTTAACATGTTTATTGATTAATATCATTTTTTAAAGATATATTTGTTTTGTTAAATATGTACTGAAGCATACAGACACCCATTCTTTATTTATAATTAATTTAAAATTTTTGGAAGAATCTTGGTTTTTATTATGTTATTAGAAAAAAAACTAAATATTGCATATAGTGGCGAAGGAAATTTATTCAGCTTCCACCTTATTGGGAACTCAGCTAGTACCTAGCAGAATTTTCCGCGAACAGGGTTCGAACTGCGGCACATTGGCCTCGGAGTCCTGCACTTATCCGCTGCGCCACACCGGCCGCAAAATGCACAAACATTTGGGTTTTATACCATAAATATTCAATGCGGTTTGATCCTCGATAGTCAGTTTGCCGTCGTACTCTGATGATGATCATGGAAGGTCGAAACGCGTCAGTTCGTTGCGGCTGGCGGTAGTTTTGCTGCTGTTGCTCGGACGACCGAAGTTAAATACAATAATGGGATTGAAGGCGTTTACTTCAAGCTCGCAAACTTGATTTAAAGAATGGTTAGATAGATTGAAATATAGAAAGTTTGATAGATAGACGGATAGTTAGATTCATGTAAATAGAGATAAATATATAGATATCTAAATATATATATATATATATATATATATATATATATATATATATATATGTATATGTATATTTATATTTATAAATAAATAAAAAGATATGTAGACGTACAGGCAGATATACATAAAAATAGATGGATATATGGATCGATAGATGGAAAAATAAATAGATTTATATTTATATATACTAGCAAATAACGAGACGGTCCAATTGATAGCTTTAGGAAAATACGCCTAGTGAATTACATAATGAAATGGTGTGGGAAATACTTTTAGTTAAGTAAAATGTATGCATGACTAACAATGGTTAGAGAAGCATATTTTATTTGTCTTTTCCTTTTTATGCATGGTTTTCTTAGCTTCGTTTGTAAGTTAAACGTTGAACTCTGATGATGCGTACGGAAGGTGGACTCGCGCCAGTACATATTAAATACGTCAGTTTTGCTGTTTTGCGATTGTTTAAATACAAAGGAAACGACAGTTATTTCAAGATCCTAAACTTAAGTCAAAGAAAAGTTACGACACCCCGCGTAATTAATCATTGTTTAATTGCATACGTATTGCGGATGTAGCGAAAGTGGCAAAATTTTCCTATTCGTGGCTGCACATATATTGCGCAGCCGACAATTTCAGTCAAATACAATTTACATAAAACTACTAAAGGTGAGACGCGAATATCTTAGGTTTCTTTACTTATATATGCGTTTCGGTTTCATCCAATTAAGGTTAGAAGAGGGGAACATAAAACCGCATGCAAGTATGCCCATGTTAATAGATCAGATCTTGCACGTCATACAGTAGAGACAGGACACACAATTAATTGGGATGGGTGCAGACGTATATCAATTTGTAGCCGTAGCAGATCGACTAGACTGATTAGAGAATCCATCGAAATTAAATCGAGAAATGACATAATGAATGAAACAGCCGTAGAAAAATCACTAGGTCCTATTTGGAATACAGCACTAAATAATGGTAGAAAACGAAGATTGAACGCTCAAGTAAAAGAATAAGAACACTGGACTGATATTAACTTACAGAGGTGGAGAGTGAGTAATTCAATATCGCCTAATTTAGGATTATCTTATTATTTCATCCTTGATTACTTGTTATCTTATTTTATCTGTTATCTTAACAAACATTTATGTTTGCATCTTTCTTTATCAGACAATTTTCAACTTCTTTTACGATCCCCTTTTTTATTTTATTTTAACTATCCACCTTAATAGAATACTTTTCCGTTTCTAACTTGATTTTGCTAACTGTAAATTATTTACTGTATTCACAGTATCTTGCCCTCTCCTCACCAGGATGCCACTCGTAATTACTTCATTTAGGATAGTACGTGTAAAAATAGGTCTCACGTGTGCGTTTAGGAAATGTCAGTTACCATTTTAGTTTCATGTGAATTTCTGTGACACGTGCCGTTAATTACATGTAACGGACTATTTCTCAGACTTAAGCAAACGCTCACACACACACAAACACACAGATGTGGCATACGCTTATCTAGTGATTAGTCAGATGTTGCTAAATCGCTATCATTTCACTGGGATGAGTGTACACGTGCAATAGTTGAGTACTCCTCAATCAAAAACAAACGAGAATACATACACATAGGCATGGCGTACGCTTATCTAGTGAGTTGTCAGTAATTGTGACTAAATCACTGTAGTCTCATTTCGAAGCGTGTACACATGCAGACATATACACAAACCAATTTGAAATACACTTTCCTAGCATTTTATGCTTAAGAGATCTAACAACAAGTATAAATGGGGCAGTTTAAACTAATATTTCCACTTGACATATTGATTGTCAACTTATTATGTTGAGCTTTCCATTGAAAAAGATAACCGTATCTGGTAATCGAAGATTTTGGAGAAAAAATCAGGAAGACAGCGGATGTAAACAAATCGGATCGCAACCCGATAATCAGGTAAATGATCTATTCCCTGTCGCGCAACATGTTTCTTTTAAATCTTATTTAGGTACTAAATACGGTTTCATCCTCCTTAGTAAGTTTGCCGTCGTGCTCTCATGACAATCATAGAGGTTCGAAACGCGCACTACACGTGATTGAATTTAATTTGTTATGTTGTGCGACTGATTAAATACAATGGGGTTTGTGTGTTTATCAAGCCTGTGAATTGATTCAAATTGAATTTATCGCTGTCAGCGCAATCAAACTACTTATATAATCATTTATTATAATCAAGGTTGCGGTCTTGATATAAACACCTGACCCATTAATTAATTACATATGTCAGTATAAACTAAGAAATGTGTAGTGTAGAAAAGACAATTCATCCAGTAGACCGGTTTCGTCCTTATTGGGAACTCATCATGTATTGGCCAGAATTTGCCGCGGACAGGACTCGAACCTGGGCACGTCTGCTTTGGAATCTAGTGCTCTTACCACTGAGCCATTCTGCCGCACACTACACTGCACACAATTTTCAGTTATATACTAACTAATGTAACCTGGTTAGTCTATTTTTCCTTTAGGTGGAGCTCATATGGCATCCATTTAGACCCAAAGTTCCAACTAACCATTCCCAATCTGTCATTACTGAACAGACACCACACTACATGGGTAAGTGGTATTGAAATGAACATTTATATAATTAAACGAACAATGGTTGCGCGCGTGGTGATAACAATTATTATAATTAAGGTTGCGGTCTTGATATAAACACCTGACCCATTAATTACTTGCATATGTCAGTATAAACTAAGAATTGTATAGTGTAGAAAAGGCAATTCATCCAGTAGACCGTTTCGTCCTTATTGGGAACTCATCATGTACTGGCCAGAATATATAATCATTCCAAAAGGCAAAAAATTATAACGCTTGACCAACATACTATTAGATTATGTAATCAAATGAACATTTGTTGCGCTGGCGATGATAACAATTACACTTAATCAAGGACGTGTACTTGATATATTTACCTGACCCGTTATGTACATACATTTGCCAGTACAGATTAAGTATTTTGTGTAGTTGAAATAGCAATTCATTCAATAGAACGGTTTCGGCCTTATTGGGAACTCATCCCGTACTGTCCAGGATTTATCGCGGACAGACATGCCCAGGTTCGAGCCTTGTACGCAGAAAAAGTCTAGACAGTACGTAATTATTTCCCAATAAGGAAGAAACCGGTCTACTCGATTAATTGCCTTTCTACATTATACAATTCTTAGTTTATACTGTCAAATGTATGCACATAATGGGCCTGATTTTCATATCAATTTCACAAACTTATTTTAAAATAAGTTGATGTGATCGCAGGTAAATTTATTGTAAGAGGCTTGAATTGCTGGTATTTGAAGCGCAGTTAAAATATTAAAGAAAAGCTTATTTTGGTGTTAAATTTGTTTTGATTTTAATGTTTGTGAAGATTTATCTAAAACCTCAAATGAAGAACAATCCCATTATATGTATATTTGTCAGTGCAAACTATCTATTACACAAATTAGAAAGATAATTTGCGCAATAGACTGGGTTTGGTCTTTTTAGGATCTCTTCAGGACATTTTAATCACATTTAACAAGAATGCTTGCAGGAAATTTCTAGAAATTGCCGCGGATAGGGCTTGAAACTGAGCACGACTGCTTTGGAGGCTGTTGATTTAACCCCTCAACCACCCTGCCACACGCTATGCACAACTTCTAGTCACATACTACTGAATGTATATTTTTTAGCCATTACTTCATATGGAGCCTATATGTCATCTTTATTATACCTAAAGATCCACCCAGCCACCCCTAATTTGTTATTATAGAACAGACGCTACGCCACCTGCGTATGTGTTGTTGAATTGAAGATTTATATGAAAAAACGATCAAGCTCACAACATTCATTCAAATATGCAGTTATTGATTGCGCGGGTGGTGGAAACAATACTTTATGTCAAGCTTGCGAGCTTTATGTAAACACCAATCCCATTGTATTTAACCAGTTGTCGAACAACATAGTGAACCGACCGTCAGTCAAATAATTAGTATCACCGCCTGTAAATGTTCCATTCAAGGACATGTGTCAGGTGATGAATGAATGATTCGGGGTGGCTACTTGGAACTTTATGTCTAATAAGAGTTCACATAGGCTCAACCTGAAGGAAAGGCTAATAAAAAACATGAATTGTATATAGGCAATACAATTTAACAATAATTGTTTGTGCGAGGGTGGTGGTAACAATACTTTAAATCAAGTTTGCGAGCTTGAAGTAAACACCAATCCCATTGTATTTAACCAGTCGTCGAACAACATAACAAAACCACCGCCAGCCGCAACGCACTGACGCGTTTCGACCTTCCATGATCATCATCAGAGTACGAAGGGCACAACAAAAGAGCAACATTTTTTAGTAAAGTAACTTTGAAAACGAATTGAAAACGCGTCAGTGCGTTGCGGCTGGCGGTAGTTTTATTATGTTGTTCGACGACTGCTTAAATACAATGGGATTGGTGTTTACTTCAAGCTCGCAAACTTGATTTAAAGAATTGTTACCACCACCCGCGCAATCAATTATTGTTTAAATTGTATTGCCTAAATATGTATATGTGGCGAAATCTACAAACAGTTAATGTTCGTGACTGCATAGAAATTGTGCAGCCGACATTTCCAGTCAAGTTCAATGTATGCAAGACTGCCAGAGGTGAGAGCCGCATATCTAAATTTGATTTCCATATATATTCAATACGGTTTGATTCTCGATAGTCAGTTTGCCGTCGTACTCTGATGATGATCATGGAAGGTCGAAACGCGTCAGTTCGTTGCGTCTGGCGGTAGTTTTGTTATGTTGTTCGACGACTGGTTAAATACAATGGGATTGGTGTTTACTTCAAGCTCGCAAACTTGACTTAAATAATTGTTACCACCACCCGCGCAATCAATTATTGTTAAAATGAAAATATAATAGGATTAGTGCTTAAATAAATGTATTAAAATTGATTTAAATAATTTATATCACCCTTCGCGTAATCAGTTATCGTTCAACTATAGAAATGTCCAATTCAATAACAATTCCCCAGGTAGCATTATGTCTATTCTATAATGAGATTTTGGGAGTACCTAGTTGGAACGTTAGGTCTAAAAGTATGCTATAAAGGCTCCACCTAAGTGAAAGGCTAACCAAGAGACATTAATTAGTATATAGCTAAAAATTGTGTGTAGTATGCAGTAGGGTGGCTCAGCGTTTAGAGCTAAATATTCTGAAACAGACATTCACAGGTTTAGAGCCCTGTCTGCGGCAAATTCCGTCACGGTACGTGATAAGTTCCCGATAAGCATGAAACCGGTCTATTGGATGAATTTACATTCATACACTTCACGATGCTTATTTTATGCTGACAAATGTAAATGTAACGGGATTCGTGCTTTTATCAAGCTCGAATTCTTGATATATATAGTTTCTATAACTGATTGTGCAATGATTGATCTTATAATTATGTAAATGATCAATGAATGATCAATGATTAATTTCTTTTTCTACATTTTAGAGTGCTTAGTTTATACTGACTTATGTATGTATTCAAAAGACCTGACCTTTATTTTATTTACGGAAACTTAGTTTAAATAAATAAGTTTGATATTTATTATTAGGAGTAGGGATCTGTTTAGTTAATAAACTCATAGTCGTTTTTGCGCAATTCTTTACTATGATGATCTGCGACATAGTTCCTGCTTTAGGTGCATTTGAATCATGTCTGGTCATTGCTGTAACACGCTTACTTTTTCAATCGTTTTTCAGTTCAAATAGGACCACGAGTATAGGCCAATGTCAACATAAAATAGGTATTTTCACTTTTACGCGTGCGTTTCACGCTTAATGACGGTTCAGCAACAGGAGGCCGAGCTTCTCCTATATGCATTTTATAATTTGGCTAAAAATTTCGGACAGTTTGGCGGATAAATCTTCTACACTTATGGGATTTCAATCGGTAATGTTGTCACCATCATATACAATAACAAAATAACGGTTTATGAGAAACAGAGCTCGTAATAGGTACCAACAAAATGGTTATGGAGATAGGGTGAATATCGCCACAATTAAAAATAACAAGAATTTCTGAAAAATCTGTCATTCCAAAAGCCTTTTTAAATTTCGTGGTAATCGTGACATTTTTCAATAGATAATGCAAAATCTAAATATTCGTTGTTTTAAATAAACTACGTATGTGCAATTATGTGATATGTATCATGTACATTGTAACAAGTTGAATCAAATAGGAAACAAGGATTTGCAAATAAAGGCATAAACGAATGGTTTAACCTCATGTAGTGCAATATACTCCACATATTTTTTCAAAAAATGATGGACAGACAGAGAGTAGAATTTCGTACATTTGTGCATGAAATTGAAATTAATGTCAAAATGGCGTTATGCGTCTTCGCAGCCAAAACAATGGTTTTCCAAAAACCGAGCTTGGAAATTGTGCCAACAAAAAGGGTTTGTAATTAGGCTTATTTGAGCATTAAAATAGGCTTAATTTCATGTACACCTGTCACTCATGTTATCTGGAGATTTATCAGTATGAGCGGGACCTATGCCTATTATTCATTATATATTTCGTCAACAAATTTCGGTTAGTTGGACGGTAAATCCCCTATGCATATTTTTATTCTTGCATGTAGTGTTTTCTGCTATTCGGCTTCAATTTCAGCCTACTATATATTTAGAGTACTATGCCCGTAAAGATTATCAAGACAATGGAAATGAAGCTAGACTGAGTTTTGTGAAACTTGTGATTATCAACATATTCTGAAAGCCTTCTAATGCAGCATAGCCGTTTAATCTGGCTACTATCGATATTTGTTTTCACTTATGCCATTAATCATGGCCACATGCAATGGAAAATATCATGTTTATAGATTCTTCGTCAGCGATGACCAATATATACGCAATTTCCTATTTGTTATTGCTTATCTAGTAACAAACTAGGTCAAATATGACTAACGATAATTTTCAAGAATCTGTCTGAGCAAAATTTATAATCTCATGTACGCAGATTTCACGTGTTTGCTGGCGACATATCAGAATGAAAAGGCACTATGCTAAATAATCACAACACATTGGGTTTGAAATATGGGGGGCACTTGCACGGTACAATTTTCCTTACCTATGTGAATTCAAGCAGTAATGGGGCTTCAAATCTAGCTCATTGTATATAACATATAACATATATGTTAATTTTCGAAATATCCAAGACTATTTGACTAATATATTTTTGCACGAACGGTGTCGTTTTTACCAGGAAATGTTAAATTTGGCGTCAATAGAGGCCAGTGTATGCGGTTTTTCTAGAACAAAATGTGTTCACTGTGTAGGCATCATTTTGAGTTACCGTACCAATTGTATAAATTAAGTTGACTTTGAAGTCACATTGCCAAAAACTTTATACGATTTTCACATCATTTGGGCTTTAATATGCGTACATATTTGAGATTGCATCATTCAACTGTCACACATTGATTGATCAAATATATAATCAGTAATTGGCATAATACGGCTCCTACTGTTGAGTCGCCAATAAGCAAGAAACATGTTAAATACTGTTTGTTGCGAAGAGCTAATATATATGCAAGTATGTATTAGGTGTTGCGAACCTAGTAACAAATTAGTTCAGTTTTGACCAGAAGGATAAACCAAAGGCAGCATGAACGGAAAGTATAATCTCATGCACATTCGTTTCGTGCTTACTGGCGACTCATCAGTAGGAGCCGTATTACGCCCTTAACTCACTATATATTTATATATATATTCTTGACCAAAATATATAGTGGTTAAAGGGCGTAATACCAGTTTCCACCGATGATTCACCAGTAAGCACGAAACGATTGTGCATGTGATTATACTTTCGGTTCATGCTGCCTTTGGCTTATCCTTCTGGTCAAATTAAAACTAATTTGTTACTAGGTGCACAACACCTAATACATAATTACATATATATTAGTTCTCCGCCACAAACTATATCTAATTGTCATAAATACAATTGAATGATGACACGATTATCGTGAAATTTGATAATTGATATCGATCAAGGCCAGTGTGTGGAATTGCTTGAGTAAAGGGTGTTAAGAAATTGTTGTAATTATCAATTTCGGTGAAATTTAGCATACATTGAAATCCATCGTGTTGGTACCATGTACCGACTCGGAAACCATAGTGTTAGTATCATGTACCTTTTCGAAACCATAATGTTGGTATCGGGTACTGACACAATAGCCATAGTGTTAGTATCCTTTACAGACTCTCTATATATATTATATAGTGTGAGTTAGCGTTGAAGTCTCATTGTCGTAGACTTTATATGATGTTAGCCTCACTATTGCAGGTTTACACATTCGTCTAGGAGATTGTACCGTCCTATTATTCCACATTTTTCGACCAAATATATAGTGGTGAGGGGTAAAGGACGTGAGGAGTAGCGGTGGCTCCGTACTGCTGCCTTTGGTTTATCCTTCTGGTCACAACTGAACTAATTTTTTACTAGGTTCGCAACACCTAATACATACAAGCAAGAAACATGTTTTTATGTGGTTAAACCCTCTATTCATGCTGACGTTTGAATATCGTTCGGGTCCTATTTGAACTAACATGTTACTAGTTACGCAGTGCTAAATACATTATTGCATATATATATATATATATATATATATATATATATATATATATATCCATGTACAGCAACAAAGAAAGTATAAATCTGTTTATTGTATAGGTGTTGCGCATCTAGTAACTAATTCATTCAAATATGACCAGAAAGGTAAAATCACATGTACGCGCATTCGTTTCGTGATTACCGGCAAAACATCAGTAGGAGCAGGTAATTTGCACCATATCTATTATATATCTTTTGTTGAGGAATGCGTACCGTCCGATTTTCACACAAAGAAGTTTGATACTTAATAAGTCATGTGGTCAATTTTATACGCCTATCTAGTGCATTGTTACCATATGATTTTGGATCAAAGTGTATTCACTTGAATTAGCATACATATGCGACCACGGTCTTACACATATACACACTTTTATCACTACCCGCGCTACTAATGATTATTTAATTGTAAAGCTTGTATAAGGGTGGAAAAGCAAGAAAGAAGTCATGTTCGTGACTGCATCCAAATATTGCAGCCGAAATTTCCAGTCAAGTAAAATTCATACTAGACAACTAGGCTTAAGACACGCATCTCCCATTTGTCTGCGTCGTATACGCATTGACTTTGGATCTTCTTAAGCCAATTTGCCGTTCTGCCCTGATGATGACCATGGAAGGTCGAACAGCATAAATATGTGTGACAGGCAGTGGGCTTCCTTTGGTGTGTGATTAGTTAAATAAGGTGAGCGTGGTTTTCATCTCACGCCAACAAACTTGAATTAAAAACCAGGTGATTATACATTTTGTTCATGCTGAATTTGACATATCCTCGTAGTTGTGTATGAACAAATTTGTAACTGTTTACGCTTAATATGGAAATTAACAAACTAAGTAGCGTTAAAGAATGGGTATATTTTCATTTTAAGCTAGCTAATTATGTGTACTTGACGCGACATAATTGGCAAAAATGAAAGTTAGCAATCTATTGTTCAGATAAGTCGTTAAATATGGCAGAGTTTCTAATATTTGCACATTTAAAATGTGTTATGAATTTAAGTAAGATTTAACTGTGGGTTTGGTGAAACAAATATAAATGAAGCCTAATAAGGGATCTCGTGTCTACTGAGAGTTTAGGTAGAGATCATTTTTTGGTACATAACAGCTTTCCTTCTGTCTTGAATAATTAATTTATTCTCAACTCTTTTCTAATTGAGTTGCATCTCTCTTCATTTTAACCGCCCAAGCCTTTACTTAATATGGTTCAACCTTCGGATGGATGGAATTAAACTATTTCTTATAAATCAGTAATAACAAGTATGACCTCCAGTTTGACTCATTGATAATCATTATGCTAAAAGCGTAATTAGATTTTTCATATTTAGTTGGAATAAAATATGTCAACCTTCACACTGCGCACCAAAAGGTTTGACATCCAATATCTTTGATGCTCCCCCACATCGCACCACATATTATAACGTACTGATTGGTGAATAGCTAAATTGCCAATTTGGTATTACGCACAGTTAACTTAACTGCGTTTAGGTAAACTAATACATATCGCTGATATCATGTACGGAATAAGTAATAAGACATTCCACAGCATTCACATAATATAAGTTAATTTACATAGTTTATATATATATAATATATATATATAAATATATATATATATATATATATATTCTTATAATTAGGAAAACACTTAAAAAGGAATGGACATCATAAACAAATAAATATATATATATATATATATATATATATATATATATATATATATAGGGCTCGAATCGGGTCAAATGCTTCAGATTCTGTGACTTTATCCACTGCGCCACTCTATCCGCATACCACACGCACTTTGTAAGTGCATACCAACTTATGTTTATAGTTAGTCTTTCCTTCATATGGAACGTATGTGGCATCTCTTTAAACTTAAAATTCCAATTAATCACTCTCAATTTATCATTAGGCAACATACACCATACGATCTGGAAAAGTGGTACTGAATTGAAGATTCATTTAAACAAACAATCGTTGATTGCGCGGACGATGAAAATCTAATTTTAATCAAATTTTAAAACTTGATATAAACATTATTCCCATCATGGATATCGGTATAATCCAAACATTTAGTAAGTTAGTAAAGGATATTCATCCTGAAGACCAGATTCGTTTCTATCGATAACTCGTCAAGTACTGCCAAAAACTTTTGCCGCGGACATGGCTTGAACCTCGGGCATGTTTGCTTCGGAATATGTGGTCTTATTCATTGCGCTACCCTATTTCACACTACACTCACTATTCAGTTTTATACTTACTTTTTCTATAGGTTAGCTGTTCGTTCAATTGGAGCATATACAATATTACTTCTAACTTAATGTACAAACTAAATCCCCCATCCATTTTTCATAAAATATATGATTAGTATTTGATGATTAATGACAAGATTTTAGTTATTTGTATATTCGTATGCATAAATTAAGCATTGCATAACATTACTAAGGCAATTCATCTGGTAGACCGGTTTTAGCCTTATTAAAAACTCTTAATGTATTGTCCAGCATTTTCCGTGGACGCATTTCGAATATGGAAAACTGAAATTTTTTTTCATTTCGCCACACTTGTCATATAATTTGCGAAATTTTCTGCTGCACACGTACTGTTTTTGTTTAAATTTTCTTTAATGTGGAGCATCTCTTTCGACTTAATTTTCAACAAGCATTTACAAAACTGCAACTATCGAAGTGAGGTTATATAGGCACCTTCAGAAGGAGACGCTAAAGTACAAAATTTGCATAGGAATAATAATCGAGTGCAGAAAGCAGAACGGATTACGTAGTGGATAGAGTCACAGACATCGAGGTAAATTTTCCACGATTCGAGCCACGTGTCTGGTAAATTATGAGTAATACTTGAAAGGTTCTCAATAAGGGATTAAAACAGTATAATGATTGAATGCTAAGGTTATACTGATGTATTATATATATATATATATATATATATATATATATATATATATATATATATATATATATATATATATATAAACAACGAATGGCAACGAATAACAAAATTCAACAACAATATACTAGTATCCAGGCAAGACCGAACAGGCTCTCGACTAGAATCAACAAACATTCAATCGGATTGGCAACAAACTGAAGAGGAAAAAACAGATGCGCATACGGTGACAGAAGTTTCCAAACAATATGAGCGTTCAACACTGCAATCCACACTTGCGCTGTTACCAAGTGAAGAATACAAATTTGCGCAAAAAGGTGAAACGAAAGACTACACTCGGAAAAATAGCACTCGTACACGTAACAGCGAACAATTCGAACAGATGGTTAATTCTCAAGCCATCAATACAATAATGACCAGATCTCAGACATCACTTTGCAATACAGTGAAAGGACCTTGCATGCAACAGGCACACACACAGACACAACGCATACACACTTACCAATCAGCCAAAACAAGAATTAGAAAACCGAGTCATATTTGTTGCCACCCACATATTCAAATGAAAACCCAGAATGTATATAAATGAAAGATTGTAGAGCGAAGTTTAGTATTCTCGAAATAAATGGCCATTATCCACTTTGTTATTAATGTGTTTTTTCTTTCTAATAATAGAAATATATATATATATATATATATATATATATATATATATATATATATAGCTAAACCAATCTCCTCTTCGTTAATGAAGAGGAGATTGGTTACAACACATGTACAGTGGGATTGGATGAACGAATATACTAACGAATCCAGAACAATGGCTGTAGATACTGGTAGAAATAAGATATATTAATAAATGTTCTTCCATGAATTTCGTTGTTTTTTTCTCATATATATATATATATATATATATATATATATATATATATAAGTAAAACCCGCCGTAAATATTTAATTTTATATCATTTCCAACGATGTTATACTATATATTCTACAATGGCAGATTGGTAGTGGTCAGATGGATATTTATTTCAAAAAAGTTGCCAAATAATCTCAACCTGAATGGAAGGCTAAAAACCATAATTTATTGTATAACTGAAAACTAAGTTTTGTTTTGCGATAAGGGTGGCACTACAGATGTTCCCAGGCACCAGAAGAGCAGCCGTCAGGCCCAATATGCGACAAATTCTGAACGTTACTTGAAGGTTTAACAAAAAGAAACAAACCCAACCACTTGATTAATTTCTTATGCTACCTGAAGTAAAGTTTGGTTTATACTGGTCAATATATATGTAGCATAATTTTAATATATATATATATATATATATATATATAAACATGTATATATAGAGGTCTTAGATGAACTCGACTTTGCCATTTGATCGTTGACCTGCACGGAGGAATAAAGTAAAATAAAATCCTTTAACACAGTTGCTTATATATATGTTTTTACACACACAAATATATATATATATATATATATATATATATATATGCAATTTGTATAAGTTATTTGCTATTGAAGTCAGTATATTTGGTCATATAAAAACGTTTGTGAATAAACGATGATAATAGTTAATGATAAATGTATAAAATAAGTCAAATATAAACGAGAGTGTATCATTTGCCTTATAAATGAACCTGTTACATACCATTGTGTCATTGTAAGCTGGAGATAACTCCTTGAATTCAGTATCAAAATGTTGTAGGCCCTACAATACTTAATTTTCATCGGGTACAATTAGACAGAATGCATCATACTTTAGTATTTCATGTGAAATAGATGGTTTGAAGTTCGATATTGCTACGTATAAACATCAGAAGCCCATAACATTCACAGATGGTCAATAAAAAAATGATTTGGCACTGCACACAGCAATCTGATTTATGCTAGGAGATTATATTATGAATTAAACGTCGACAGAAAATTTGCTTAAAGTTTTATAATACAATATTAGCTCCAGTAAAAAATAAAAAATATTAGATTATGAATAGCGTTTATGTTATATTATAATTTTGCTACATTTTATTCAATTTTTGCATTGTCTACTGTACCACCCGTCACATTTGCTTACTCAATTGCTGTATTATTGTGCATTTTAACATTGTGCATTCATTATTAGAAAAACCTTACATGTTGGTTGTTACACTAAATTTATCGTCTTACCTGTTTTAACTTCACTTAATACTTATTAATTGCCACCTGAATTTAGATAATTTATCTTGGCATGCGTTTACTACACGTTTATTTTTGTTATTTCAATGTTCGAAACATCATGATGAAGATTTTAATAATAATAAAATTTTATTCGCAACGGAGGTAATGCAGCCTCACACCTAAAAATGTAAAGATATTATATATATATATATATATATATATATATATATAAACATGGTTTTGACACAGATATTTAAATGGAAAAAAATTTATACAGGATATGAGTTTAAATGTGTATTTGGTTAAGATACGATTCGTCAGTGTAGGCTCCATATTCGGTCTCTTTCTTTTACCCTTTGCAACCTAGATGGGATTAGGCAAACTGGGGTATTTGAAGAGTACTGCAATATTGAAGTCAAAAAAAATTTTGATCCTTATACGCGTCCGGTACATAAATTAAAAGTAGAGACATCATGGATAGGCGTGTATTTTAATCTATAATGTTTACTTTTAGTTATTCTAGAAGTGTCACTTTAGTGGAGTACTCATATGTGTATATAGGTTGTTGTGTGCGGGAAGGAGTGACGGATAAGATTGCGTATACATTTGAGTATTAGAGATTAGGCATGAAGACCGGATATTAGGGCAGACAATAAAAAAAAATAGTTTAGGAATTAAAATACATATAAATAGATATGTCTTGAATGAGGATACCACATTTGTCGCAAGTTGTTTTTCCCTGTGTGTATTTTGTCAACCCTGAAAATGAGACAAGAAATATGGTCTCGAAATATCAGAACAAAAAGTGTAAAATTTTGCTCCAACGTCATTTTCAGACAAGCAGCTGAGGCAAGGCTTAAGAAAGAAGGGACAATTGAGAACCAATCAATCAAGGCCAATAATCGGAGAACCTGAGAATGTACAGTATTCAAGATTTTACCGATCTACGAGTGCTATCAATTGTCCCGCACAAGAAAAATGCAGTCAAATCCACAACAAGAATGACAGCACTGAGCAAAAATATCCAACATTTAAGTATATATAAATGTGTTCGTGTGTGGTTGCATAGGAAATAAAATTATTCTTATTATTGCACATATGAAGTGTGCTATTAATTGATTGCAGGCAATCTTGTAATTCATGTGTTATGTAATATATTTAGAATTTTTAATTGTGACAATCTTTAACCGCATAATTTTTATTAAGTTGCTGTCCGCTTCCGGTATGGCTGGAATTGTAGACTGCGATATAGCAACGCAGCTTGGTAATGCAGATCCACTGCTTGATGGATTAATGGATGTCGTTTCGTCTAAAGGACAGCACTGAGCAAAACTATCCAACATTTATGTAAAGATACAAATCAGAAGAAGAAGGATCCAAGTGGCAATGCGAGTGGTAGTGTGCAGCAATTACACATCGTTAATTTTAAAAGTGTGGAATACATAAAAGTGGCTTTAAACTTGTGCCATACAAATGTGGGCTCAAGAGTAGAATTTTACATAGAAAAATGCCTGACGAAAGGGGGAAATGACGACACATGTCTGTTTGAAAAGATAATTAAGATTTTCATGACAAACCGATTAGTCGCCATCTCAACAAAGACGCCGAAGAAAAGTAATAGAGCAGAAAAAATATGAGCATTACGACATAAAATAACGATTAGTGTCGTAGACTCTGCAAACAGTCATTGAATCATGGACCCGAGAGCATCGCATGAGAGCACTGTCAGCAAATTGAAATTTCTATATTACAAAGTTTACGAAACCACAATATTAAAGAAAGTACAAACAATATATTTGAACTGAAGCTGTTTTAGTATAGTAAATCCAATTTGGGCTACACGCATATGTAAGATGAGTGTTCGTTAGACTAATATTAAAACTGAGGAAAAAAACTACAACTTTTAACGGTAAATTGTTTTGCTGAAAGCACGTCGTTTAACTTCTTTAAAGGTATGTCCAAATTTAAACGCTTAATGGCATAGTTAGAACGTGAATATTATTGGTCTATACTTCTGCTGTACGTTGAAATTTACGCGTGAAATTTTAATCCAAACTAACCAAAACTGGCTAGGTACATTGGGGCTGATGCTTATCTAAGGCTCGCAAACTTGTTTGAATGAAATGTTAGCTATGTATTTTTATACTAAACAACATAACCACGAAGCATGTTCATTTTAGATCTTAAAACTTTCAAGCCACCTACTATACGTTTTTTTACTGAACAATGGGTCTATGAGGCCGTTTTCATTTGTTCAACCTAAAGTTTTGTGCATCCGCTTTGATGTTTGTGCCAATAATTGTGTGCTTTTGAACACACCTTACAAAGGTTCTATCTGCCGTAAATTTGGTCTCTCACTTTATCAAGTCAGGGGCATTCACTGCAGTGTTGAGGCTTCTTCAAGCACAATTATAGTTTAAAAATGATTTTTTACTCAATCTTATCATTATTTTTTTGTTATTTTTACAAGAGAATCAATTTGTTAGTCCAAATAGATTTTACACTTACAGAGCATTATGGGGTTGGGCAATTTTGTTCTGCAAAGTTTCATTGTCTATGCTGATGCTAGAAATATCCATTGTTATCAATTCTCATTCTCCTTTTAAACTATGCCAATTAAGAAAAATTCCAGCTTAGCGAAAACAACAATTTTTATAAGACGTTCTATTGGAAATTTCTGCCTAATAGTTTAACCAATAGGTAGTGAATGTAAACACGAAATGAGTTTAGTTGGAACGGTGAAGTATCTAAACTTTTCCAACAAAAACGGCAAACAAGCACAAATTGTTATTAACCAATGGAATGAATTCAAAGCTAAGCTTAACACCATCAGGTTCTACATTCATTGGCTCAAATTAAAGCAGTGTACATTGGACCCATTGAGGATTCGCTTCTAAACGCACATCAAATAAGTAAGGATCGAAACTTGTAAACATTAACACGTGTATTTTCGATTAATTCACGGCAGTAAATGTTTCATGCAAACATATCTAAAATATAACAATTTTAGCATTACAATAATGCAAACGTTAGCCAAAAAACTTGCAAGTTATTCAATCAAAAACAGTGCTTTATTGCTTTTCTGGCAATAACTTGATAAAACTACATTTCGTCGATTTTAATTCGTATTACGGGTGACATGGTAGATAAATCTTTGATAAAGTGATTTATAATTTGTGAATGATTTTATTTATTTAAATCAAGGTTGCTACCTAAATTTAAACACCAATTCCATTATATATATATACATTTTTGGTGTAAAATAAGTAATGTATAAAGTCTCGTCATTATTTCGATCTCTCTACGTGCTATCCAGATGTTTTACCACAAATAGGCATCAAATCTGGAAACGTCTGCATTGGAATCTGTCACTCTAACCGATGGACTACCCTGTTGCAATTATAATAATAAAGGTTGCGGTCTTGATATAAACACCTGACCCATTCATTGCTTACATATGTCTGTATAAACTAAGAATTTTAAAGTGTAGAAGAGGCAATTCAACCAGTAGACCGGTTTCGTCCTTGTGGGGAACTTATCATGTATTGTGTACGCGGGTTTTAGCTTTGCACTAACAGTTTCACAAAGATCCGATTGATCACAAGTTCCATTTCGTTTTTTTGTCTTCAGTCGGGCTGGGTTTGTATTCGTCCTTTTCTTCTGAAGACGTCAACATCGTTCATACTAACCAATGGAAATGCGGTTCTATCACATTTTTCCATTGGTTAGTATGAACGATTTTGAAGCCTTCGGAAGAAAAATACGAATACAAACTCATCCCAATCAAAGACAAAAAGGCAATGGAAATTTTGATCAATCGGATTTTGTAAAACTGTTAGCGCAAAGCTAAAACCCGCGTACGAAAAACGCGGCATTGGAAAATATAAAGCTGGCACTCAGCAATCAAATTTCAAAAAATACTTATCAAGTACTGGTTAGAAGTTGCCGCGGACAGGGCTCCAACCTGGGCACGTCTGGTTCGGAATCTAGTGCTCTAACCACTGAACCACCCTGTTGCACGCTACACACAATATTCAGTTATGTATTAAATTATGTTTTTGGTGAGACAGTTCTTCATGTGGCCAAACCTTAGACATAGTTTCAACATGGCACTCCCAAACTGTCGTTGTGGAACCGTTTTGCTCTACCTGAAGAAGCGCTATTGATTTGAAAAATTATGTAATTAAAGAATGATTGATTGCGCGGGTGGTGGAAAAAATAAATTAAATCAAGTTTGCAAATTTGATTTAAACATCAATCCTATTATGTATAAACGTTGGAGGAAGCATATACAATTCATCCAATAGATCGGTTTCGTCCTTGTTGGGAAGATTTCAAGAACAGTCCAAAATTCTTCACAAACTCATCCTTGAATTACATGGTTTCTATCACAACCAACGCAAACTATGATTATTTATTTGCACAAGGCTTTTATTCAATAACAACACCTTAAGTAGCGTGGCCTATGCTCAATAATGACAGATTGGAGGTGGTTAGATGGAATTTTATATGCAATGAGGTGCAACATTGGCTCCAACTGAGGGAAAGGCGAAATAAAAATATAAGTTAGTATATAAGTGAATATTGTGAACAGTTTGCGGCAGAGTGGCTCATTCAACAGTCACGGACACCAAAGCAACCTTGCTCAAGTTAAAACCCTACCCATGGCAAAAATTCTGGACATTACTTGAAGAGTTTCAAATAAGGACATAAGCAGTCTACTGGGTGAATTGCCTCCTCTAAATTATGCATTGCTTAGTTTATACTGACAAATGTTTATATAATTCGATTTATATTTATACTATGCTCTAAACATTGATCAATATGGTTATCACCACCGGCACAATCAATGCTTGTTTCTTTGGTTAAGAAGATTGTGTCAAAATATGTTATATGAGTTAATTAGGTATTCAGCAAGATATTTGTCAGGTGCATATATCATCTGATAGACAGGCGTATTTGATATGTTTAAATCGATATTCACATGGATTTTAATGAATAATGTTACCAGGTTGTTATTTAAATTATATAAGATGTTTCAACATATTTGAATAGTCTTATTTTGTTTAACATTTGTTTGGTGAAGCTGCGAAACCTTAAATAAGTAGACAGGTAGCAAAAATTATAGAAAGATATATTTTTTAGAAAGAAAGAAATAAGAACCACTTATACGCATACGACTGCATTATTTCATAAATAGATGGGTAGGTAGAAGAATTTAATTATAGTTATTTATACGTCTTGTTGTATAGACGGAAACCTTTAAAGCAAAATATTGATTGAAAGGAATATTCAGTGAAAAGCATTTACAGAAATAGACAATAAAAAGAATGCAAATCAAAATACAAAATCTTCTAAAATAATGACTTGATAAAATGAATGACAAAAGAAATGTAAGGAAATACATTAATCGATATATATATATATATATATATATATATATATATATATATATATATATATATATATAGATGGGTTGAGGAAATGTTCAATGTAAATTAATGAAATTTCAGGTTTTCAGACAAACTTAAAAATGAAAACAGTATGGGATTGAGGGAGTGTTTCATTTTGCTCACAATAAAAACTATTAAGGCGTGATTCAACTGAACATGATTTAAAGTCTCCGAATTTCATTAGGACATCGAACATTTAGTTGATTTGTGCAAAAAAGAATTAAAGAATTGTTATTAGTACTCGAACAAGAAAGGAATGTTTAGTTTTGTCAATAATACTGTGTGATGAAAGCTGCAAAAATATAATGTTCGTAACTGCATATAAATTTTGCAGCCAGAATTTCCAGTGAAGTACAATGTTTGCGAGACTACTAGGAGTCAGAGCCGCACATCTGCTTTTCCATACGATATTTGTGTGTTAAATTTCGAACCATTTTAGTTAGTCTCCCGTCTTACTGGTCGAAACGCACCAGTTCGAGGGACAGTGGATAGATTTGCCATATTGTGCAATAAGTTGGATAATATTGTGTTGTTTTTTCATTTTAAAACAGCAACTATTATTTGAAGAATAGTAAACAGTTTATTTGCAAATTAAATGACAAAAAAACAAGAATGAAAAATATTAATTGGAGCTAATCGTTGTTTGCATATAATATGAACATGTTTTATGGATGGTGCAGAAGTTTAGTTTTCGTTTGAAATCATGCTTTATATAATTTAAAGTACCCCTCACGCAATCAAGAAATGCCTAATTGGATGAGATGACATAATCTGCTATACCAATGCGTATACAAGCAGAAAGGGAGTTAACTTCATATGAAATCTTCGACAATGCGACTTGAAAGCCAACTCACAATATATAATATATAGAGACCTTAGAGATTACCAAAAATATGGTTGCCTAGATGGTACGTGATGCCAACACTATAGTTGATGAGTCGCTACTTGGTACCAACACAATTGATTTCAAAATATGTTAAATTTCACAAAAATTAAGAATTAGAACTACTTCCAAACCCCTGCTACAACAGCAAATCCATAAACTCTGGCCTTGATCGACATCAATTATCTCATTTCGCGGCAAATATGATATCATTCAAGTAAGTATATTATAAACATATGTAGTTTTAGAAGGCGAGCCTTAATAAAATTTATAGTACCCCATACATGTGCAAAAAGACAAAGAAATTTTATCAGATAAAAAAAGCCATTTCTTTCTCATATTTTTCTCACGTAGATACAAATCAACATTTTGTTTTATATGAATTGAAAAGTAAAACAAAAAAGAAAAACGCAAACATACAGAGAGTGTGAAATAATGGAACAACCAATCAGTTGTTTGCATCACTTCCAGTTCAAGCTCAATGCCTGACAATGCTTCTTCTGCTTTTATAAGTCCGACTACGATTTCTTTATCCATAAAGCTTCATATGTGGCTAACTTTCTTTGTTATTGAATTTAGTAATTATATTAAATGTTACGATGTGCTGTGCAATTGCAGATGTGTATTAAACATATGATTTAAAACAGGTCTTTAAGTTACAATGTTCTCTCAGTCGAGAAATTAGCCGTATGGTCGATCGGCCTACGTAAGTTGATCGACAACTTGCGCATGTATATTGATAAATAATATTTGATGTCGATATTAACAACTTTTTCCCTTTAATTACCGGTAAAGGCAAGTGTGTTACCTTACATAACACTCGTAGTTTGGCTGCTTTAAATGTGTGCGTTAATGCTGCTTCAACTTTATTTTTTGCTATTCTGGAAACTATATCCCCCTTAACTGGTATGTTTAAGTCGACTGCTTTCATTTTTGATCCAAAATGCATCTGTTTCTGTTGAATTCTCGTTTTATTAATTGATTCAACTAACTGTCTAGGATAGCCTTTAGACATTAGATCGTTTATTGCTTTAGTATATTCGTTGTATTTTGAATCTTGACTAACCCACCTGTAATATATTTGTTGATGTATTAAACTATTATATATGCAGTTCTGTTTTAGGTGTGCACACTTAGTAACTTTAATTTTATATTGGATCAGAAGAATAAACCAAACTCACGATTAAGGAAAAGTGTACTATTATGTACATACGCGTTTCGTGCTTACTGGTGACTCATCAGCGGAAGTAAATAATTTTTTTTCATACCCAATATGTATTTGGTCAAGGAATTTGGGACTACTGGAATTTACAATTTCCTATACGAATGTGTATACAAGCTGTAGTGCAGTTAACTTAATATAAGGTCTCCAACAATGTGAATTCAAGGCCAACTTACAATATATTTTATACCGAGCCTATGAAGTGTACCAACACTGTGGTTGTTTTGTCAGCAACTGACACCAAGACTATAATTGCCGATTCGTTACCTGATACCAACACCACGGTTTCCGAGTAGGTACATGGTACCACAAAATTGATTTCAATATATGCTGACATTCACCAAAATTGAGAATTAAAACAACTGAACACCTGTTACTCAAGTGATGGAAAGTTTAAAGGCTTAGCTATGTGTGACGGACGGCTGTTGTGATTCATAGTGCGACTGTTCAAAAAATGAGATCTTTCGTATGTCCGAAAAAGTGATTTAAATAATTGTCCTCACCACTCGCGTCATCAATTGTTGTATAATTTAGATTTCTATTCTATTACAGCCTTAAATTTTGCTTTAAAAAGTGTCGTTAAGAAAGCATGTTAACCAATTTGTACATATTAAACTATATTCACAGTGCAATCAAGCCTTAAACAACATTTCGCCTATTCACTTTTTGCTTTTAGACTCACTAATTAGCATAAGTTTCAGACTTTGACAAGCGGTCTAAAAGTTGTTGCCATCTATTGCTACTTACTTCAAAGGACTTTATTATTTTCAAAAAGTATAACATATTTATTGCGTTTTTTATTGTTAAAATCTCAATTCATAAAATACAGTTAAAATCAAATCTTTTCTATTTAACCTTTATGTTACTTTAATAAGTCTTTTGTGTGTGGAAATATAGTTTGTTTTTGAAAAATTTCAAATTAGCTATAACGCGTTCTAAATGAAAACAGGAGCTGTTCATTAGACACAAACATCAAAGAACCTAAATTTCTATACAATTCAGCTACTTAAAATGTGATATCGCCTAGAAAGAAAGGAAATTGTTGGTTTTCCAGAATTAAACGAACATTTTCCATAATGTCGATGAGTCCTAAACCAGTGGCAAGTTGATATAATCCAATCATCGTCACTTTGAAGTCACCAAAACGAGAATTGCTTTTGCATTTTCTATTGCTCGGCGATGCTGATAAAACTAAATTAATTCTACGGTAACTCAAATAACCTTAAAATCAATTTTTCGTTTTTAGGATAAAGACCAATCCCATTTTTTAATAATAAAGCACATTATAGTCAAACAACAGTCAGCGTCACTTATTTTGTCATAGATTTATCATAGTTTCCACGGGCTGTGATAATTATTATTTAAATCGATGTTATGAGCTTGATATAATCACCAATCTCATTAAGTACAGATTTGTTAGTATACACTAAGCATCGTATGGTGTAGAAAAAGCAATTCATTCAGTAGAGCGATTTCGTCGTTGTTGGGAACTATTCACGTACTGTCTAGAATTTGCCGCGAATACGGCTCAAATCTTGACACGTCTGCTACAAACAAGTGATTATTTATCAATTTCATTGTTCCATTGAATGCCACCTTTCTAGGTAGTGTGGTGTCTGTTTTAAAATAGCAGATTTGGGTGGCTAGTTGGAAATTTAGGTCTTAATAAATGCCACCCGAAGGAAAGGCTAACCGTAAACATGATTTGGTATATGACTGAATTTTTTTAGTGAGATTATTGTCCCAGATCCTGAAGCAGACGTGCCAAAGTTCGAGTCCTGTCCACGGCAAATTCTGGATAGTACGTGAAGAGATCTCAAAAAGGCCAAAACCAATCTTCTGCATGCATTTCCCATATTACATTATACAAAGCTTAGTTTACATTGAAGAAATATATATATGTAACAAAATTTGTGTTGAAATCAAGATCGCAACCGTGATTTAAATAACAGTTATCACCGCGCGCGCAATCACTGCTTGTTTATTTGCATAAGAAAATTGTGTCAAAATTTGTGTCTACGTGTTTATTGGGTACTTAATAAGAAATTTACCAGATTCTTATCTCTTCTGATAGGTAAGTGAATTTGATATGTGAATATCGACACATTCATTAATTTTGGTAAACTATGTTGCAATGTTTCTATTTAAAGTATATAATTCGTTTAATCATAATTGGATTGGTGTGTTGTTTTGTTTAACATTTCTCGGCTAAAACTGGTAAATCTTAACTGAGTAGACAGGTAGCCGATTATATGTAAATCTCTACTTTTCGAAAAAAGAAATAGAAGTCGCTTCTATGCATACCACCTTCTTATTTCACAGATAAATTTGTAAATATATAAATTTATATATAGCGTTTTATACATGTTGTGATATAAACAAGAAACTTCATTTAAAATAGAGATATTATGAAATTTTCTTGAAAAGCATGTACATAAATGAACAATAAATAATAAATTAAATCGAACTTCAAAAACTTTTAACTTCATGATTATTCAAATGAAGGTTGCAATTCTATTTTCTCCATGGATTTGTCACTGCGTGAAGAATTCCCAATACTATGATTAATTTATACCGAAATATGTTGACTTAATGGGATTGGTGTTTAAATCAAGCTCGCAACATTGATTAAAAATGTTGTCACTTATTGACACACTGATTCTACAAATCAAATTTGCTTACTTGCGATAAACCCGAACTTAATTCATTTTCGCATTTCCATGACACAGAAAAAGTGTGTTTGACTGATGCTTTACTTTCTGTTTTGCGAATTTTTGCTTAAAATCTAAGTGAAAATTACTTCAAGTAATGAGATTTAATTTAATAAATTGTAGTAGCCACCCGCACAATCAATGAAAATTCGACTTCTAACATAGGTATATTTTTTATTTAAATACTCTGTTGTATCACATATTATTTAAATATTGGTGGACTTATACTAGGCATATTTTGTTAACAAGTAAATTGTCTGATCAGAGCAATTAAACAAAACCAGACGTTGTCATGACATTTTGCAATGCCGTAAGTGGGTTTTAGCTTTGCACCAACAGTTTCACAAAGATCCGATTGATCAGCCTTCTTACGAATGCCTCTGTTTTGTCTTCGATCAGGTTGGGTACGTATTCGTCCCTTTCTTCCGAAAGCTTCAACTTCGTTCATACTGATCATTGGAAATGCGGTGTTACGCAATCTTTGTTTACTAGCAACGTTTCGGAACACGACTTCCCGTTCCATCATCAGGCCAATAGTCATACATTCACAGCACAATACTCATAATAGCAGATTTAAGCGCACATGTGCGCTAGGCATATGCATATTTTGGGTTTAGTTACTGGGACAAATTCTTTGTTTAAAACAATTGTGGAGTCAATAAGAATAAACTATACATAGAATGGTTTCGGAATGAGATTTCCACATTTGCTTAAATCTGATATTGTTAGTATTGTGCTGTGTGTATATAATTTTAAGATTTGCATTCGATAAATTTATAACTGAAAATATGGACTCAAATGGAGTTAGTGTGGCAATCTTATATAACATTTTTCTGCGTTCACTATGGAAGCAGTACAACAAACTGATTAAAAAGAATCAACCCGTAATGTATATATTTCATGTAAATTATTAGAATAGGGCTTCTCGACTAGCTGTCTCACATGCATTGAACATTACTTGAATATCAAACGCATATTTTCGTTGCAGTCACGAACCACTTTTCGCATATTGCGTCACATTTGTACACGTTAATTAAATAACCAATTATTGATTGCGTGGGAGATTGTTCAAATAAGCTAAATAAATTTGGCAGGTTCCCTTCTTTTTCTTATTTGCTTTACCTAGCAGAATTACGTGTGACTGGTTCTAGTTTTGTTATGTTCTGTAATTGGTTAAATGAAAGTGATTATTGCGCATTTTCTGTCCACAAACTAGATTTAAATACTTCTTATCGTTACACGCGCAATTTATTATGGCTTATTTGTATAACATCTATAGAGAAAACTGCAAGCATTTGTCCGTGCGTGCATTGAAGTTTTGCAACTGAAAATGTAGTCACATGCGCTGTATACAAGACTACTCGTGATGAAAACTGCATTTCTAGCTTAAATTGTTAGATTATGCGTTGCGGTTTAATCCTTGCTAGTCAGTTTTCCCTCGTGCCCTTATGGTGATTTTAAAAGGTCAAACGTCGTTATTACCTGCAATCGGAAATAGAATTGTATTGAGTTGATACCGAAATTGACGGTTGCAGGACAATTGATAGCACTCATTGGTCAGTAAATCTTGATTGCTTTACGTTTCCAGGTGCATAGTTTGTTATTTTAAAGTGGTTGATGGGTTCTCACTGGTCCCGTGACTCTTAACCTGTACTTGCAATGCTTGTCCGGAAATGTTTCCCAATTAAAATTTTCTGATTTTTGTCCGAATTTTCAGGAATTCATTTCCAGTCCCATCTTCAGGGTTGACACCATACTCACAGAGGTAACAACTTGTTGCCAATGTGGGGTTCCTCATTCAAAACAGATCTATTTATATTTATTTTACTTCCTAAAGTATTTTTATTGTCAGCCCCAATATCCGGCCTTAATATCGATTATTTTATACTCACATGTATACACGAAACCACCCTCACACACTCACAAAACCTAAACACACATAGATGTGTACTCTAATGTAAATTGTCATTTATATAATACATATAAGTAAACCGTATCAATAAAATTTCAATTTCTATTATATTAGAGTAAGCCCGAACTCGCGTTTTACCTTATCTCATTCTCTTTGCAATAGGTTATAGAGAGAGTGAGATTAATAAAACTGCTGATAGAATATGGTATTACTCCAACATTTGGAGATTCTAACCTGTATTAATATTCATATCCTGATAAATTTATTTTTTTAATCCAATATCTGCGTACAAACCATATACATTTTTATGAAAATATAAAATATATATATATATATATAATCAACAAGGTATGTTAATGTGATCACCTTGGGTACAAAAAAAACCAATATATATATATATCAATATTTATTTATTTAAACTAAAATCTTATGTATAAATATCCATTCATATATTCGTCCACACTATATCTGACGCATATCTAAATAATCATGTAAGCAACCATGTAAGATCTTACCACACCTTATTTAATTTTCTTAATATCCATCCATTGTATATACGTGTACGCAACATTATAATACATACATATAAACGTCTACAAACCATATATATTATGCATATCTAAATCAACATATAAACAACCACATAAGTTCTTCTCACAACTTATGTAGGAATATATATATATATATATATATATATTATATATTGAACATATTTAAATAATCATCTAAGCAACGATGTTAGTTAACTCCAAATCTATATGAATATCTAAATATATATATTTAAACGTAAGTTTACATTATATATATATATATATATATATATATATCATGCATACCTAAATAGACAGTTATGCACCCCTGTAAGTTCCTCCCATATCTTAAATAATCTGCCAATAATATCCATACATATATACGTGTACATATACGTGTACACACCGTATATGATAAGCTTATTTTAAAAAAAACATATAAGGGACCATGTGAGATCCTCCCACATACTATTTAAATGTTTTCATATCCGGCAGGTTAGCTCAATGGTTAGAGTACCATATTCCAAAGCAGACGTGCCCTGGTTTAAGCCCTGTCCGCGGTAAATTCTGGCCAGTACGTGAAGAGTTCCCAATAAGGACGAAACCGGTCTAATGGATGAATTGCATTTTATACACTTTACAATTCTTTACAATTCGGTACTACGTCCGAAACTCACTATGTATTTGGCAAAGAAATTTAGCACAGTTGGACGGTGCGGTCGTTCATCTGTATGCGTATTAAAATAGCTGTAGATTCTGCTTCCAGTAAAGTCCTTAGCATGAAAACTTCAAAGCTATTTCATTGCATACCAAATATTTACCAAACATATCATTATCATCATCATCATCATCATCATCATCATCATCATCATAATCATCATCATGCACAGCCATACAAAAGCCAAGAATTATTAACGTTTCACTGCCATATAACCATAAGGAGCTAAACAAAATAAGAAAAAAATAATTCGAATTGTTCTTGGTCATATCTAGATTGTAAAAGTAAACTAGTTCATTCATTCATATTGAGGATGATTTGTATTCGGAGTTTTCCTTCTCTTAGATAGTCTGGCAACCAAGGAAGGAAGGATGCCCAAATGCCACTGGCCAAAGTTTCCTTGACCTTCGCGTCTGGCGCGCTTGCTCTCATCACGTCACTTGATCAAGTTCTATGCAAAACACAGCCGAAGCGAAGTTAACTACAAGGCAGGAGAACATTGAACGCAGAGCTTCGTAATGACTTTCACTTTGTAGATTTCTATACAAAACGCAAAGCCGCAGCCAAGTTAAATACAAGGCACGTCACCATCGACCGCATAGCGTCCTAATGACATTCACTTTTTTTAATTCGGTGCAAAACACAGAGCCGCAGCGAAGTTAAATACAAGTCAGGACAACATCGAATCCAGTGCTACGTAACGGTTTTCACTTTTTCAATGTCTATGCAAAACACGGAACCGAAGCCCAGTTAAATACAAGGCAGTACACCATCGACCGCATAGCCCCGTAATGGTTTACAATTTACCAATTTCTATGCGAAACACAGGGCCGAAGCCAAGTTACATACAATGCAGGACACCATCGACCGCATAGCCCCGTAATGGTTTACAATTTACCAATTTCTATGCGAAACACAGGGCCGAAGCCAAGTTACATACAATGCAGGACACCATCGACTGCATAGCTCCGTATTGGCTTTACCAAAACTATGATCTCGATAGGAGGTTAAATTTCATTGAGAGATTCAATAAAAAATGCTGAATACATGCTATATCTGGACAACCTTATACTCTATATCAGTTGGAATATTTTTGTGCTTATGATGCTATTACTTGATAAAATATGAATTTGTTATAAATAAATGTTTGCGGAGAACGTATATATATATATATATATATATATATATATATTGATAGTTTCTAATTTCACCATTTTTAAAATGTAAGAACAAAACAACGTACTCCATGGAATAACATTTATTAATAAATCTTATTTCTACCAGTATCTACAGCCATTGTTCTGGATTCGTTAGTATATTCGTTCATCCAATCCCACTGTACATGTGTTGTAACCAATCTCCTCTTCGTTATGCTGGCCTTTGCTTTGCGCAATTTAGACCACTGCTTTTGCGCAATTTAGACCACTCCTTTTGCGTAACATCATTTGGTGTGTCATCGCTTTCATTGTAATTGCGTCCGTAATTGATGTATGTGTCGTATATTGCGAAGCGTTGGCTATTTTTAAAGGCATGTCGGTTATGTCTTTGTTCCAGTCCAATTTAATTTCTTTTTGAATTATTTTCTGCACGTTTAAGCAGGGCTTCAGCTTATTAATTGCAATAGCTTCAAAAGCCAGAAGCATTTTCTCTGTTTTTGCCTTGTAGAGAACTGAAAAATTGTTACTACTAACAGCATGACCTGTGAGTAGTACATGTTCGTAAATTGCTGATTTTTGTGCAGGAGCTGCACCCCTCTTTAATAGTTATTGAGGTAGATGCTGATTTATTTACTTTGGAGGTGATCTTCCAGCAGAAATCTTCAAACGAAAAGTAATTCGAGCGACAAAAGCACAGTTTCTATCAATACAGATGAGAGTAGTGTTCAACACAACAAAACTGATGCGCACGAATGAAAAAGATAGCCACTCTGTGACGTCAAAACCTTTGTCTGTATACAAATTTCAATGTACCTACAACGCTCAGTACATCGGCAGATCAAAAAAGAGGCTCGATACTAGAATAAATCAGCATCTCCCTCAAAAATTTACAGTGAACCCTCGTTTATCGCGGTAGATAGATTCAATGACCGGCCACGATAGCTGAAAGTCCGCATATTAGAGACACCATATTTACAGTACTTATAAAACAGGTGTTCGGACTTTTAAAACCTTCCCTTTGCGTAATGTTATCAAACAACCCTTTTACAGAATACGTAAAATAACCTAAAACAGGCAAAAATATTAAATTAAAAAACTTGGGCCCTGATTCGTCATCAGTAACCACTGGCACCAATCACAGACCGTTTTATATCGCATTTCGTCACCGAGCTGCTACGCCTTGTTTTTTTGCCAACAACGGGGTTGTAACTACGCGGGTACAGAACTGTTATTCTTCCTTTTTTGTGGTCCCTTTTTTCATGTTAGTTACAAATTCAAATACAAGGTATGTACATGTTGTATATTATTTTATGCTTGTTTTGTTGTTCGTAGACCAAGAAATACTATTTTTGTATTAATGTTTCAATGGCATTAACAAAATACTTTGCGGAATTAAAAAAATATTTTGGGTCTTCATGCATCGCGACTATTTTTGACATTACTGGAAAATCCGCGATATATTTGTTTTTTTCCCATACAATATAATGAAAAAAATCCGCGATGTCGTGAATCCGCGAAGTATAGTGCGTTTCCGGTATACGTATATTTTAGCTCTCCGCAACTAAAAATTTATCAAAATCGCGTATATTATTGTACAAATAGCTTCTACACCATTGTTAGTCAGTTTGCCCTCGTTCGATGAAAATTAGTATGAACGATTTAAATGCGCCGTTAAGTGTGACCGAGTGACGAGTTTTTTTGCTATAATGCGTGACATTTTAAATAAAACGAGACAATCACACCTGCTTTGAGAAATCTCTTCTACCGCCAACGTATTCAAGGATTCCTTAATTGTATTACTTGAATATGCATGGCGAAAACCGCAAAAATTTCACGTCAGTAACTGCGTAGAAATGCTGCTCACAACATTTGGGGTTAAGTTCTATTTAGACTTGATTACAGGGGTGAGAGTCACATATCTGATTTGCCAGGACCTATATATGCATTGCCATTTGATTCTCGTTGGTCAGTCTACCGTCGAAAACTGATTACGACTACGGAAGGCTGAAACGTGTCACAAGCTGTGACTAACTGTAGTTTTGTCATATTGTGAAACTAATTACACAACAACTGGATTGGTGTTTATAAAAACACACCAACTTGATTTAAAGTAAGGCTGCTAGATTGTACAGATGTATATACCTTTATATGCACAACCATTAGTATAAGCATTATCGCAAATACACACACACACACATATATATATATATATATATATATATATACACACACACATATATATATATATATATATATATATATATATATATATATATGTGTGTGTGTGTAATTCTGTGCACATCTATGTTTAAATATACCTAAGGTTTAACCGAAACTCGCACTTACCTAGCCAAGATTACTGCGCGTGTAAACGAATGTACACGCTTTATTTTATTATTTTTTATGCATTTTAATTAGTGTGCACCTTTTTTTTAGGATTTTGTTTTATTTCTAAAAACAAGTGGTATGATTGTCAACTTAATTAAAACTTGATATTTAATAAATTCAGCCGTGAGGTTTAGTTAAACATAAGGAGGTATGATTTAGTATTGCTGACAGAAAGTTGATATTGCAATAAATTATTCAAAAACAAATTGAACTTTAAAGAGTTGTATGTAGACTTAAAGAGCAATTAAATTTATTTTAGTAATGAGTTAATTTTAAATGAGAATCAATTTTGAAATGGTTAATTCATAAGTGAATGCCAAAAGAAACAAATGTAAAATAAGTTTATATTAGGTGTTGCGAACCTAGTAACAAATTAGTTCAGTTTTAACCAGAAGGATAAGCCAAAGGCAGCATGAACGGAAAGTATAATCTCATGCACATCGCTTCTTTCTTACTGGTGACACATCAGTAGGAGCCGGTATTACGCCCTTTAACCACTATATATTTGGGTAATCAATATGGGATAATAAGACGGTACAATCTCCTAGACGAATGTGTAAACCTGCAGTAGTGAAGCTAACATTATATAAAGTCTCGACAATGCGACTTCCACGCTAACTCACTCTATATAATATATATACCAAGTCTGTAAAGGATACTAACACTATAGTTATTGTTTCAGTAACTGATACCAACATTATAGTACCGAAAAGGTACATGGTACTTACACTATGTTTGCCGAGTCTTACATGGCACCAACATGATGGATATCAATGTATGCTATAGTTCACCGAAATTGACAATTACTACAATTTCTGATTACCTGTTACTCCAGTAAGTCTATACACTCCGGCACTTGATCGGTATCAGTTATCACATTTCGCGGTAAGCATGACATCATTCAATTCAATATATATCAGTTAAATACTGTTTGTTGCGGAGAACTGACATATATATATATGAATTCAAACAGTATCTCCGTAATAATCAGATTGATCCTCATTTTCAAGTACACGCCGTGTAAGTCACCGTGATGGCCGGGTGCTCCAAAGGCTTGTACACCAACAATACCAACCATTGCAAATTTTGGTCTATCCAATATTGCTGATCCAGCTAAAGTAAAATAAGCTAACCAAGTTACATTAGTTAGTATATAACTGAAAACTTTGTGTAGTGTAATGTGCGGCAGATTGGCTCAGTGGTTAGAGCACCAGATTCCGAAGCAGACATGCTTAGGTTCGAGCCCTGTCCGCGGCAATTTCTGGCCAATACGTGACGAGTTCCCAAAACGGACAAAACCGGTCTACTGGATGAATGCCCTTTTCTACACTATACAATTATTAGTTTATACTGACATATGTAAGTAATTAATGTGTGAAGTGCTTATATCAAGGTTCCAAACTTTATTATAATAATCGCTGACTGTTGTTTGACGATTCGATGCTAAGTTCATCAGAAATATAATAACAAACTACACTAATTACAAGGCCCGATTTAAAATAAAGATTGATAAATAAATAAACCCGTTAGTTGACACTAATGCTGTCTGTAGGCTGCAAATGATAGTAACTCAGAGAAAAAGGAAGAGAATGAGAGCGAGAACGAAGACGAAGCTTAGGATAAGATCAATTATAGAGAGGGAGAAAGAGAGCAAGGGCAAAGTATAAGTTAACATCCAAATAAAAGGTGTACAATAATTAATGACAATGATGTACCTAAGCAAACCAACATATAGGTGAATTAAACGTTAACACGTCATACAGATACAGAAAATAAATAATAACTATTTCTTACATTATCAATTAACTATATTCTCCATGAATCGTATGAGCTGTACACGTATGTATACATGTATATGGACATTCTTATATAAGGTGTGGTTATGCGTATATATTAAATATTTAAATATATTTGCACACCCTAGAGTAACTGCTGTTCAGATGTAGCCGTAATCCTCATTTTTTGAGCAATTCAGGTTATCTTCAAACCCATTAATTTAGTACAATGTATCGCATCAGCAACCATGGTGTTGGAACCTTTTACAGGCTCGGCATATGGGATATATTGAGAGTGGGTTTTGAAGTACAATTGTCGAAGACTTTATATTATTGCGTCAATACACTCGTATAAGAGATTTTACCATAAAATCGTTTTACATCTGTTATCCAAATATATAGTGGGTATAGAGTGTATTGCCTGCTCCTACTGATAATTTACCAATAAGAACAAAACGTATGTTTGGATATATTACAGTTAAATAGAGTTTATGGTTTAACTGGAGTAACAGGTGTTCGGAAATTGTTGTATTTCTCAATTTGGGTGAACTTTAGCATAAATTTATATCCATCAGGTTGGTATCATGTACCGACTCGGAAACCATAGTGTTAGTATCTGGTACTCATCGATTTCAAAAAGGTATCAGTTACTAACACAATAGCCATAGTGTTAGTATCCTTTATAGACTCGGTATATATATTATATAGTGTGAGTTAGCATTGAAGTCGCATTGTCGTTGACTTTAGATTATGTTAGCTTCACTATTACAGGTTTACACATTCGTCTAGGAGATTGTACCGTCCTATTATTCCACATTCTTCTACCAAATATATAGTGGTTAAAGGGCGTAATACCGGCTCCTACTGATGAGTCGCCAGTAAGCACGAAACGAATGTGCATGAGATTATACTTTCCGTTCATGCTGCCTTTGGTTTATCCTTCTGGTCACAACTGAACTAATTTGTTACTAGGTTCGCAAAACCTAATACATACTTACGTATATTTAAATGTTGTTTTACCTTGCGCAGTGCTGTTTGTACTTGCTTTTTTGCATTTTTATTGTGCGGGACAATTGATAACACTCGTTGGTCGGTAAAATTTTGAATCCTCTACATTTCCAGGTGCACAGTTCGTGTTTGGCCTTGATTACTGGGTTCTCACTTGTCCCTTTCCTGTGAAGCCGTCCATGAGTTGCTTGTCTGAAAATGACGTCGAAACCAGATTTTCCGAATATTTTCCGAATTTTCGAGACTTCATTTCCAGTTCCATCTTCAGGGTTGACACCATACTCTCAAGTTGGTTTTACCTGGGAGTATGGTGTCAACAATGAAGATGGAACTGGAAATGAAGTCCCGAAAATTCGCGAACAAATCGGAAAATCTGGTTCCAACATCATTTCCAGACAAGCAGCTCATGGATGGCTTCACAGAGAAGGGACAAGTAAGAACCCATTAATCAAGGCCAAACACGAACTGTGCACCTGGAAAATTAAAGGATTTAAGATTTTACCGACCAACGAGTGTTATCAATTTTCTCGCACAAGCAAAATGTGGAAAAATACAAAACGCATGTTTAATTGAGATTATACCATTCGTTCATGCTGCCATTGTTTTATCCCTCTGGTTCTATTTGAACAAATTTTTTACTAAGAAATCAACACCTAATAAATAATTGCATATATATATATATATATATATATATATATATATAAGTTTTCTATAACAAACAATATATAAAGTGCGTTTTTAGGTGCCTTGTACGGAAAATTCCGGATAGTACTTGGCGAGTTCTCAATATAGACGAAGTCGGTCTATCGGATGAATTTCATTTGCCATATTTGACAACGCTCAGTTTATATATATATATATATATAAATTCATATATACATATATATATACATATATATATATATGTATATATATATGTATATTATGATTTAGTCCTTATGCGTTTTCGCCATCTGAAGATGATCACAGCCGTTCAAAGCACCTCAGTAGGTGAGATTGTCTGTAGTTTTTATAACGTGCTTGCTGGATGAAAATACATTTGCTTATCTCAATTATGTAAACTTTATTTCAATATTTGTCATTGCCATCCACGCGTTGATTGGTTGCCTTATTGAATATATTAAATAAATGTTTTGATAGACGAAAAACATACTTTCAAGACTGCTCTGAAATTTTTCACTCACTATCCCAGTCAAATAAAATTTATTTTAACCCAATATGAGCGAAAGCTGCATTATTCTCCGATTTTTTGCTTCATTCGTCAGTTTGTCAAATCTTTAAATATTGCCAGCATTAATCAGAGATGATGGTATCGATTATTAAAAGCAATCAAGAATAGCATCAATAAAGGTGCATTTTTAACTTTTGCTACATTATAAATATGCTATGCTTCCGGACATTCTGGCAATGATTAGCATTCGATCACCTCCAGTTGCAAATAAATACTCATAAATATTCACTGTATAGTGTGGCTCTCATTTTATGAATGTATTCTAGAAATATTAAGTAGGATTGGCGAGCCTATTTTTCGTCGTTTATTTCAATAATGGTGCATCGGTAAGTTTTATGCCGTGCCCAAACCAAGCAAAGTAAGCAGGCAGCCAGTTTAAAATCGAATACCAAGCATTTTGTAGGCAGTGATATTTTCTGGATTACTGTTTCAACGACAGCATTTGCACACATGCCAGATTTTAACTTTTTTATAAGTGGCTTGGTCTGTTGGAACAGTCGGTTAGTTCAAAGATCTTTAACTAATGATGTATAATTGTAGGGGGCAAAGCAAAGGTCGTTATGCGCTTCCTGTCACCGAATCTGAGACTGTAAATCAAATGGGGTGCGTCCATATTATAACGTAGATAAGAAAAATTGAGTTGCACTTCTGAAAGATCGATAGGAAATCGATATGGTGTTGTTTGATTATAATCTGATTTTTTATGCTAATTTATTGAAATGTCGGACTCAAAAAAATTGGCGAGAATGACTTTGTAATGAATTGTAAAAATGTCGAAATTAACGTGGTTAGAGAACGTTTTGTGCCAAAAGACCAGCGACATAATATGACAGCTAATACCAGCCTAAATCTGTGATTGTGTGTGCGTTTCATTTATTATCATCGAGGGTCGCAATAAACACCCTCTGAGCAGCTAGTACTTTTTATTAATATGAATAAAATACAGGGAATGAAATTTTTTTAAATACCTTCCCAGGGAATTTAGTTTAAGTTTTTAACTAAATAAGATAGACTTTGCTGTATATTTCGGCAACATTGAAGATCAATTTGGACCAATTAACACACTGGCATAGAGAACAAAATTATTAATTCGAAACATAGATTAAAATAATTTAAAAGGCAGTTAAGGTCGCTATATAGATTTCGTAGTCAGACACGTCATGATTGAAACCAAACCTCATCATGGTAGGATATATCTGAGGTGAAGGCAATTCATGAATATTTGGAGCAGAACCTCAGTCATTAGATGGTGAACCGTTAGAGAACAATACTACATCGTATGCAAACCTGAAGATTTCGAACTTGTTTTCTCCGATCTAGATTAGGACCTGAAAAGGGGCTTTATATATAACAAGAAAAAACAAGATTGGCGCTGGAAGTGGATGCAAAGCCAGCTGAAAAGTCACGCGCGTCCAAATATGATACCTTATTTACGACCATGTGTTCATTATTGAAACTTTTTTGGTTACAAAGGAAAACAAAATTATGTAGCAATCTGTTACCAAAACTCGTAGTTCAGCTTAGCCATCGTTCATATTAAGAATATGGTCATAAATTAATTATTGAGCAGATTAATAGAGAAAGTCAATTAACAGAATAAATCTCCGTAACTATTGTCGAAATGGTTCTGTAAAGCAGCGCTGTTACTCGTACAATATAATTCTCACCCCTACTATACATTGAAAGAATGTTGACCGTAACCCTTCGATGGAGTAACAAACAAAATTGGTTGTTAGTTTTCGCTAAACGACTTTTTACGCGTAGAGTTATAGAAATTAGCCCAAGCAAGTTTGCTTAAGACCACGTGCCACGTTCGGAAAATAATAAATTTTGAACTTTGTTTTCCCGCTATTAATTTAAAAATACGATTTCCATAGAATTAGTACTGTTTGTACATGTGTAAGGAAGCAGCAATTCTGATTTCGCGTCCCAGTTAATTTGTGTAAACACTAAAAATATTTTTACCAGCTGTCAACTCTTGAAATTGAGCAATTACCTAATATTCTGAAATGTGTGTGTGAATTGTCATCTTTAGTGTATGTTACATTTAAAAAAATCACTTTTCTGCGCAGGTGATGATAACAATTCTTTAAATTATGCTTGCAAAATTGAAATAAGCACCAACACAACTGTGTTTACCCAATTGCACAAAAAAATTGCCATCAGATTTAATTCTGTGAAAAGTTGGTGATGATAAAACGAACATTGATTACGCGGGTGGTGATAATAATTACCCTAATCAAGGTTGTGATCTTGATACCAACACCTGACCTATTATGTACATCCATTTGTCACAATAAACTAAGATATCTATAGTGTAGAAAAGGCAATTCACCCAGTAGACGGGTTTTGTCCTCACTTGGAACTCATCACGTACTGTCCAGACATTGCATCGGACAGAGATCGAACCTGAGCACGTCTGCTTCGGAATCTCGTGCTCTAACCATTCGTACCCAGGTTCAAACCCTGTCCACGGCAAATTCTGGCCAGTACGTGATGGGTTTCCAATAAGAACGAAATCGGTCCACTGGTTGAATTGCCTTTTACACACTATAAATTTCTTAGTTTATACTGACAAAATGTAAGTTCTTAATGGGTCAGGTGTTTATATCAAGATCGCAACATTTATATAATTAAGCGAACATTGGTTTCGTGGGCGTTGATATCAATTTTTATAATCTAGGTTGCGGTCTTGATATAAACACCTGACCCATTAAGTACTTACATTTTATCAGTATAAACTAAGAATTGTAGTGTGGAAAAGGCAATTCAACCAGTAGACCTATTTCGTTCTTATTTGGAACCCATCACGTAATGGCCAGAATTTGTCGTGGACAGGGCTTGAACCAGGGTACGTCTGGTTGGAGCACGAGATTCCGAAGCAGACGTGCTCAGGTTCGATCTCTGTCCGATGCAATGTCTGAACAGAACGTAATGAGTTCCCATTAAGGACAAAACCCGTCTACTGGGTGAATTGCCTTTCTACAATATGCAATACTTAATTTATCCTGATAAATGGATGTACATAATGGTTCAAGTGTTTATATCAAGATCGCAACCTTGATTAGAGTAATTATTATCACCACCCGCGTAATCAATGTTCGTTTTATCATCACAAACTATTGAAAGATTTAAATCTGATGGTAGTTTTGTTGTGCAATGGTGTTGGTGCTTATATCAATTTCGCGAACATAATTTGAAGAATTGCTGTCATCACCTGCGTAGACGATAGATTTAAAAAAATGAAGCATAAACTACAGCTAAACAATAATTGATTGCGCGGGTGGTGGTAACAATTCTTTAAATCAGGTTTGCGAGCTTGAAGTAAACACCAATCCCATTGTATTTAACCAGTCGTCGAACAACATAACAAAACTATTGTCAGTCGCAACGCACTGACGTGTTTCGACCTTCCGTGATCATCATCAGAGTACGATGGCTAACTGACTACGAGGATCAAACCGCAATGTATTTGTATGAAAACAAAATTAGACATGCGGCTCTAAACTCTAGTAGACTTGCATACATTTCGGTTGCACAATTGACGCGTTTCGACATTCCATGATTGGAAGGTCGAAACGCGTCAGTGCGTTGCGGCTGGCGGTAGTTTTGTTATGTTGTTCGACGACTGGTCAAATACAATGAGATTGATGTTTACTTCAATCTCGCAAACTTGATTTAAAGAATTGTTACAACCATCCGCGCAATCAATTATTGTTTTAATTAGAGTTTATATATATATATATATATATATATATAGTATATATATTTCTAATTATGAAGAAAGAACACATTAATAACAAAGTGGATAAAGGCCATTTATTTCGTGAATACTAATCATCGCTCTACAATCCTTCATTTATATACATTCTGGGTTTTCAATTGATTATGCTAATGGTAACAAATCTGACTCGCTTTTACTTCTGTTTCTTGTTTGGCTGGTTGGTAAGTGAGTATGTGTTTTTGTTTGTGTGTGTGCGTGTTTGCATATAAAGGTCATTCTCGCTGTATTGGCAAGTGATGTCTGAGATCTGGTCATTAATGTTTTGATGGCTTGATAAATAACCATTTTTGCGCATTGTTCGCTGTTACATGTACGAGTGCTATTTTTCCCAGTGTAGTTGATCGTTTCACCTTGTTGCGCAGTGTTAAACGCTCATATTGTTTGGAAACTACTGTCATCGTATGCGCCTCTGTTATTTCCACTTCAGTTTGTTGCCAATCCGATTTTATGTTTCTTGATTTTAGTCGAGGGCCTGTTTGTTCTTGACTAGATACTAGTAGATTGTTGTTGAAAACTCCAATCTGACTAATCCATACGACTTTCCACACCCGACAAAGGATCAGGAATTGTTATACTTGAAGCCGGCGCTTATAGGAAGTCCATGAACGATATAATAAATGATCAATCTAAATTTAAGCATGACATCAAACAGAAAGATGATTCAACAAACATCGAATCAAGAATTAATGCAATTTTGAAAAAGGTGGAAAAACACGTTTTAAAATCGATGGCTGACTTCGATATTAGACCAAAACTCAAAGAAGACATCCAAAAGGCAAACCCCGTCGGAACAAACACTGCAAGATTGTACGGCAAACCAAAAACTCATAAAGCCTTGACAGCCTCAGGAGCTCCCTCGATGCGGCCCATTATGTCAATGATCAACGCTCCATAACATAAACCAGCCAAATTTCTCTGCAAACTACTTGAACCAATACGGAGCATCATAAACGCCAACACTATCAAGGACTCCTTCGAACTAGCAAATGAATTGAAGGGGAAGAACATCCTACAGAATAAAATGGTCTCGCTTGACGTCTCATCCTTATTTACAAACATACCACTGGATAAGACAACGGAGATCTTGTGTGACCTCATCAAAAATGAGTTTTTTGACTTCCCTATAGACACCAATGACATCAAAGATCTCATATTAGCATGTACTAAAAACGTGCAATTTACATTCAAAGGAATATACTACCGTCAAATCAATGGTGTAGCTATGGGAAGTTGCATCGCACCCCTCCTGGCAGATGTATACATGTATCACCTAGTAAAAACGAGCCTAAAAGGTATAATTGACCAGTGCGCATTCTACAATAGGTATGTAGATGAGATCTTGTTGTTCATCTCATAAGCAGCAGACTCTTCCGAAATCCTCAAACAAGTAAATGGAGTCGATCCAGACATCAAATTCAGTCTCGAGGGAGAGAAAGACGACAGTTTTCCCTTCCTTGACATCAAACTCACTCGAGAAGAAAACGGGAATTTGATACTGGCCATATATAGAAAATCCACTTTCACCGGACAATACATTCACTACAACAGTAGTGTGCCAAAATCCCACAAAAGAAACTTAGTAAACAACCTAGCAAACAGAATCAGGAAGATCTGCTCTGAACACAAGATTGAGAAAGAACTGGGCTACCTCAGGAAAATTTTGCTAATGAACAACTACCCAGAGCGTTTCATTGATGTCAACATCAGACCACGGCAGATTCGTACTAGAGAGGATACCGTCAAGCAGGTTTTCCTAAACTTACCATTTAGAGGCGACGTACCAGCCTCAATAATTGCACGGCGGCTGAATAGAATAACTAAGGAGAACTTTCCCAGTGTTAAAGTTAATATGAAATTTAGTACACAGAGAATCATGAGGTTGGATGCCAAAGATCAATTGCCAATTCTCTCCAAATCATTCATAGTCTACAAATTCTCATGTATGTGCGGTAGCACATATATCGGACGTACGAAGAAGCAATTGATAAGCAGAATCCAGCAACATTTGCCACAGAAATTGATTAACAAAGGCTTGGCACCGTCAGGAAAATCAGCTATTTCCGATCATATATTGGCAACGGGGCACCCTGTCAATTCGACCAATTTCACAATTCTACATAAAGCAAAATCAGAAAAATTATTATTTATTTATGAAGCCCTTTACATAAAACAACAAGCACCTGACCTTAATATTCAAAAGTTTCATCAACATGATATTCTTATCGACTGGCCAAGAATAACAAAATTCAACAACAATCTACTAGTATCCAGTCAAGAACAAACAGGCCCTTGACTAGAATCAACAAACATACAATCGGATTGGCAACAAACTGAAGTGGAAATAACAGAGGCGCATACGGTGACAGAAGTTTCCAAACAATATGAGCGTTTAACACTGCAATCCACACTGGCGCTGTTACCATGTGGAAATTATAAATTTGCGCAACAAGGTGAAACGATCAACAATGCGCACAAATGGTTAATTCTCAAGCCATCAAAACAATAATGACCAGATCTCAGACATCACTTTGCAATACTGTGAGAATGACCTTTACATGCAAACACGCATACATACAAACACAAACGCATACACAATTACCAACCAGCCAAAACAAGAAACAGAAGTAAAAACGAGTCAGATTTGTTACCAGTAGCATAATCAATTGAAAACATTATATATATATATATATATATATATATATATATATATATATCACTAACTCTATAAAAAATTACATGAAAAGTCTCCCAGAGATAGGCGTCCAGTGTCAAGAATAAGAACACTATTTATAAGTTTACTAATTGCATTTAAGGTCAGCAAAAATTTTGCAGATGAAAAATCCCTGTGCGGATCAACTCATCTTCAAGTAAATGAATTGCTGTTGTCTACATTCAATTTGGTTGCACAGGGTCATTTTCATGAGGCCTGTCAACTTTGCAAGAATTAATTATTCTGCCTAAACCAATAAATCAACATGTACAAATTAGGAATTGAAAACTGTGTGTGCGCTAGAATCATTCTAAGAGATCGATAAACAACTATTAGCTTACTACACATGGCTCACTGGCTAACAGCACAAATCGCATGATATGAACTGTTATTCCAGGATGTCCAACAACGCGTCACGACGTTAAAAGTCATTGATCGCAACGAAAGCAGGTGCTCCAGTCCCTCGTTTTACCGCCTGCGGTGTCCTAGTCACTCTTTGCACCGTCAGCACGACACGATACACTATTTACTGCCCAGAAAATCTGAAAGTCGTCCACCGTCAGCTTGGCGTACTGTAATACTCACTCTAGAGAAGTAGCTCACGAACCATTGTAAATTGGGATTTATCATCATAACTGGCATGCATACTTTCCATGTTGTCACACTATGTGAATTCTCACGATGTCCCATGAACGAATATCCCAGTCACATACAGAAATGCGCAAAAGAAGTTAGGCTAGCGCGTATTAATTAAAAAAACTATGTCGTTAAATGTCGTTAGCGATCGACTCTCGCAAGTATCTTGAAGGAATGTCCTTGTTGCGATACTGAATTAATTGAAATTACCTGATCTGCGTTTTGACTGACGCAGCTTTCATTGTTCCAGTAATTTTCTTTTTTCATAATATTTCGATCTACATTACCGTAGATCTTCATCAGATGCATTTCACGAAACAAATGAAGCAAGTGTCTATTACGGGCTTTATCACTGAAATCCTCAATGCATTTAAAATCATCTGCGTGCAAAAGAGAAGTTAACATCGATCTTAGTTTAGTTTTTTTCTTAATAAGTATAATCTTACGTTTAACTAAATCACGAATCATATTTTGTATAATATTTATACAAAGGTCATGCTTAAGAGACATGCCATAAGCATTAAACTTAAAATTTAATTTAAAACGAAAACATTTAGGAATAACATCATGTTTTAAACAAATACCAGGAAAATATTTGACACTTGCCTCACGATTTGTTGTTTCATTAACGTATATTTATAATACCATTTAACGGTATTACTGGAATAATTCCATGTTAAATGTTTCTTGAAGGAATGTTTTTGGTGCGATACTGAATTAATTGAAATTACCTGATCTGCGTTTTGACTAACGCAGCTTTCATTGTTCCAGTAAATTTCTTTTTTTCATAATATTTCGATCTACATTACCGTAGATCTTCATCAGATGCATTTCACGAAACAAATGAAGCAAGTGTCGCAAGTATCGTTTGCTTTTAACACTTGCGCTGCACTATCATTAGTAACCCCCAAAATTCGCGATAGCGTGCAGCACAGATGTTCATTTTAAGGTCGCTAACCATCGGACAATCAAAACACATGGCTTGGCATATCTCAGCTTTACACTGGATCGACTTCCTGTATTCCCGTGGGCGTATGTAATCGCGGACTTGTTATATTATATATTATAATAGATTTCCTAATTAAGTAGATTCAGACAATTGTCACTGACAAAATTACCATGTCAGACGAAGTTACAAATTAAACTATACGCAACAATGTTAACGGTGACAGTCATCTAGTTTTTTCACTCCACAGTAGTGACTCATTCGAATCAGCTCTTCCAAGAGCATATAAAATCGGCAGCAGTTTGCCATCACTACAACTAGACTGATTACGTGGCATCATATAGCAACTCCAGTGTGTTCTGAACAATCTTTGTTCGCAACCCAATAGAGAGCACCTTCCGCCGGTGTATATCTGCAATGAAATGGACACAATGATGTAAGATTATGTACGATTGGTCGCGGCGCAGTCCACTCTGAAGCCATAGGATACGGGGCCCCAGTCAGTAATCAAGTGAGGTCCTATTTTCTGTCATCGACCACAACGATATTCATTAACTGTTTTCCATTGATCGATTAAAGCCTAAATTGGAGTTCCATATTCAATTTAATACTCTTTTATTTCTAAATTTATAGAAATAAATTTTAGCGTAACATTACAGTTTATTCGTGGTAATTTTGTTAAGTTAAGAACAATGTTCATTTAGGTTAATTCATTTATAATAACACTTTCTGTTTTATTGCCCACACACTCAGTCAAGCGTAATTTTTTATTACAGCATAGTGCTGGCCTTTGTATGTAATCATTGTCGTTTTTGGCTAATCACAAATACAGATAATTGATGACTTGTTTTACTGTTTTTTTTTCATGACAATATTAACTGTTACTTAATAAAACAAACACAGACAATGGATGACTTGTTATACCGTGGATTGACATAAAACAAATGACAACCAATTAATAAAAACACGAGCATAATAATGCTGACTTAAGTAACAATACCAAGTAGTCTTCAGATTTTGCGAGGCTTGCTAGAGTGCTGACAAACTCTAGCTAGAGGTGGGTTATATATATATATATATATATATATATATATATATATATATATAATCATGATGATGAAGAACAATATTTAGAGTTTTATAATATTTATTTATAGATATCCTTTCCAATCGTATTAACAACTTAAAATTCTGAATTAATTTATTTACCTTCATTGGTTTAAAACATAATTTTATACAGTGCGGAAAAGTGGCTCCGTATTCGGAGCACCATATTCCGAAGCAGACGTGCCCAGGTTCAAGGCCTGTCCGTGGCAATTTCTGGCCAATAACTTATGAGTTTCCAATGAGGACGAAACCGGTCTACTGGATGATTTAAACAATAATTGATTGCGCGGGTGGTGGTAACAATTCTTTAAATCAAGTTTGCGAGCTTGAAGTAAACACCAATCCCATTGTATTTAACCAGTCGTCGAACAACATAACAAAACTGACTGCAGCTGGCGGTACTTTTGTTATGTTGTTCGACGACTGGTTAAATACAATGGGATTGGTGTTTACTTCAAGCTCGCAAACTTGATTTAAAGTACTGGATGATTTGCCTTTCCTAACCTATACAATTCTTAGTTGATACGTAAGAAATTAATGTATCAGATACTTATTTCAAGATCGCAACCTTGATTATAGTAATAAATTTATACATTTATTCTAAAAATGCAAAACCATGGGAGAAAAATCCAATAATAAATTATTTCTGTCTGATAGATGGTTTTTCGACATGTTCCAATACAACTTTTATGTTCTTCCTATAACCATGTGATCCGCTAGAGCTCTCAATAACAATTTGTTTGTCGATACAGTGACTATTTTTTTTAACAACGCAAATACATAAGACAAACCGTAGAATAGTATACAAATTTTCAAATGGCGGTGATATCACGAGCACGATACTTAAGAGTTATATTTATGACGCCCACATTATAAGTCTAAATCTAATTTCAAAATGCTTGCAATCATTAGTACACTGGTAGGTGGAAATTCGAGTTCACCAGTGGGACATTTCAACGCCTTATATACGCCATTATTCTGAGATTTTACTGCTCCCTGACGCTAATGCTTGTAGTAAATCTTCTCTCCTACGAAAGACAAAATCATAAAAATGCCAAAAACTTTCGCAGCCTTTGACATTCATAAGATAAATTCAAGCTTAAATGTCTAGAGTAAAATTTTAAATTCACTTATGCTCAATTGGAATTTTTTTAAATATTGAGAAACCTTCAAAGTTAACCGATGGCTCTCTTCCTCTCTGAATATACATATTAAAATATATAAATATATATATTTCTCCCTACATATTTGCTCGAAAATTTTTTAAATTCCATTTATATACATCAGCCTGTTTTATGATAATCCTTTTGGCAATAAAGCATAAAAGAAAAAAGCGTTACAAAACAATTTGTTATAGGGCACTGGTTCGTTTTTTGCGTAACAAACTCATTATTCCTCATGTCCATAATTTATTTTGAAATATTTCAACAGTATTTGCCGAGTATTGTGTTGGTTGGAACGATATTTCACAAACACAGACAACTGAATTTAACGCGACAGTATGCAAGTATGCTGGGAGGAATGAACATCCAGATTTTTAAAATTATACCACATGTGATAGGCATAGCAGGTGCAAAAGGCTGGCCATAAATATGGCAGTTGGTAATATCTCAAATAGTTGTGAGCGTTTGGAGGGTTTTTCGTCGGTTGCTGGTCAACAAACAGCTATCTGAGAGACAACTGCGGCTGCGGACTCCAAGGTCTCGACAGTGAAGAGACGCAGAGTATATATAGCTCCACCGGAGCAGTGTGTACGTCCAAACAAGGCAGCTGCAAATTTGCTCAGATACGTCGAGAGCGCTCAGACTACCGAGTGCAGACGATCGAACTATATGTCAAACTTATCATTTATTATACGCTTGATTCCGAAAGACAGCCAATCAGAATCAAGTAAGTTATTTAGATAATGTTTGTTGCAAGTAATAAAATATATTTCCAATATTTTGTAAGGTGTTGCGCAAATAGTAAAAAAATAATTTAAATAGACCACAAGAATAAACTAAATTCAGCATGAACAGAAGGTATAATCGCATAATCAGTCGTTTAATTCTTACTGGTGCTGCATCAGTAGGAGTCGGTAATATTTCCTATTCTCACTATATATTTGGGTGAAAAATTTGTGACATGTACAACTTATAATCTCCTATACGCATGTGTAAGCCTACATTTTTTCAAGAATTGATAGGTTGGTTAATCAAGATTCAAAAGAAGACGAATATAATAAAGCAATTAACGATTTAATGTCCAATAGCTATCCCAGGCAATTAATTGAATCAATTATTAAAAGGGGAATTGAACAGAAACAGTCTACCTGAACATCAAAATAAAGGGGATGCAGTTTTCCGAATAGCAAAAAGAAAGTTGAAACGGCATTAAAACGCACATTTAATGCAGACAAACTACGAGTGTTATTTATGGTAACACACTTTCCGTTACCAGAAATCAAAGAGAAATAGCCTTTAATGTCTACATAAAATATTATTTACCAATATACTTGCGCAAGTTGTCGATCAACTTACGTAGGCCGATCGACCGGACGGTTAATTACTCCAATGAGAGAAAATTGTAACTTAAATGCCTGTTTTAAATCAAATGGTGAATACACGTCTACAATTGCGTAACACATCGACAAAGCATCACACGTTTGTTATACAGAGATGGCATTTAAAATAATTACTAAATATAATAACAAAAGGGAGCTAGCCACATACTAAGCCGTATGGATAAACAAATCTCAGCCGGATTTATGCAAGCAGAAGAAGCATGTTCAGGCATTGAGCTTGAACTGGAGGTGACGCACGAAATTGATTGGTTTCCTTTTTCACACTCTCTCCATGTTTACATATTTCTATTTTTTGCCTTTCAATTTATAAATAAAGAGATTTTCATTTTACATACTTGAGTAGAACATTAGAAAAAAGCATTTCTTGTATTTGATAAAAATTTACTCTTTTTTGCACATAGAAAGGGTACTATGGATAAATCAATTCTAATATTTTTCTAAGCTGAATCATACTTTGATATGCACTGCGTTTGTTCCATTATCGACTCCATAGTCACAGTGTTGTTGCCATATATCTATTCGGAATCCTGCGTTTTGTCATCAGTGCAGTATACAGTATAGATGCTGAACCAGTATATACCGTTTTAGTCATTGTCGAGACTTTGTATGAATTTAGCTTCACTTCTGCAGGTTTTCTCATTCGTAAATAACTATTTTACTGTCTTATTTACACACATTCCTTAGCTAAATATTTATTAGGTAAAGTTCGTAATATCGGCTCTAACTGATGAGTCGCCCATAATTAATTAGTTCATGAGACTATAATTTCGGTTCATGCTGACTTTGGACTATTATTTTAGTCATATTTGAACTAAGTTAATTATTTAACAAATTAAAACAATTTTCTTTTTCAATTTCATCGGAAATTATCGTGTTTTTGCAAGTGTTAATTCACATAAGAGGCAATTGAAAATTTCTCTTTGAAAGGATTCATTTATACTAACGACTGGTTCATTGTAAAACAGCTGCTTAAAGTTTCTAGATAGGCATGCCTTGTGAATGGGTACATGATTCAATGACTATTTGTCGGTGTGTTAAATATAATTAAATACACACATAGATTCAGTGAATGTCGATGTTCTCTGAGCACGTCACATATAAATGTTAGAGCTAAGCATTTTTATGTAGTTTGTAACGTTACTGCATTAGCAACATTTACCTTTAATCGTTAATGAATGGTTCCTACTTTCTGTGAAATATAGAAACTAAAATGAACGGTAATGTTTAAAAAGGTTGCAAAGCAATATCAAATAATATGCACGAATGTTGAAATAATTTAAGCATAACTTATCCTAAAATTAGTGTACAAATAAAATGCTTTATGGAGATATGAAAATAGATGACCGTAAGGAAATAAATTACCTGGTGATAGACATATCATTGTAATAACGTAAATTAAGATATATATTAATATAAACGGCTTGTTAGTCACTTATAAAAAAAATAAAGGTATAAAATGTGCAGATAAAAATTTAACAAATAAAGCTAATAATTGTGTAAATAATGTTGACGTAAATTTTCTTAGAACTGATTAATAAGTAATAAATATATAATATACTATACAAATTAATCCAAAGCCAATTTCCTAAATGGCATGTTTCAGGTAGATTCCAATTTATTCTCGTAAAGTAATCGTTTCCCTTTACCTCCACACACACATATATATATATATATATATATATATATATATATATATATATATACATATATATTCACTTTGCAAGCAAATCTACTGGAAGTTATTAATAATAATTAAATCAATTAATTATAACTATAAATAAAGGTGTTTAAATGTTTTGTACCGTCCTATTATTCCACATTCTTCTATCAAATATATAGTGGTTAAAGGGCGTAATACCGGCTCCTACTGATGAGTCGCCAGTAAGCACGAAACGAATGTGCATGAGATTATACTTTCCGTTCATGCTGCCTTTGGTTTATCCTTCTGGTCACAACTGAACTAATTTGTTACTAGGTTCGCAAAACCTAATACATACTTGCATATATATTAGTTCTTCGCAACAAACAGTATTTAACTGTAATATATTGAATTGAATGATGTCATGCTTACCGCGGAATGTGATAACTGATATCGATGAAGGCCAGAGTGTATGGTTTAACTGGAGTAACAGGTGTTCGGAAATTGTTGTAATACTCAATTTGGTTGAACTTTAGTATAAATTTATATCCATCAGGTTGGTATCATGTACCGACTCGGATACCGTAGTGTTTGTATCCGGCACTGATCGATTTCCAAAAAGGTATCAGTTACTAACACAATAGCCATAGTGTTTGTATCCTTTACAGACTCGGTATATATAATATATAGTGTGAGTTAGCATTGAAGTCGCATTGTCGTTGACCTTAGATTATGTTAGCTTCACTATTACAGGTTTACACATTCGTCTAGGAGATTGTACCGTCCTATTCCACATTCTTCTACCAAATATATAGTGGTTATAGGGCGTAATACCGGCTCCTACTGAGAGTCGCCAGTAAGCACGAAACGAATGTTCTGAGATTATACCTTCCGTTCATGCTGTCTTTGGTTTATCCTTCTGGTCACAACGAACTAATTTGTTACTAGGTTCGCAAACCTAAAACATACTTTTGCATATATATATTGTTCTTCGCAACAAACAGTATTTAACTGTAATATATTGAATTGAATGATGTCATGCTTACCGCGAAATGTGATAACTGATAATCGATGAAGCTGCCAGAGTGTATGGTTTAACTGGAGTAACAGGGTGTTCGGAAACAGCTGAATACCTCAATTTGGGTGAACTTTAGCATAAATTTATATCCACCAGGTTGTTTTCATGTACCGACTCGGAAACCATAGTGTTAGTATCCGGTACTCATCGATTTCAAAAAGGTATCAGTTACTAACACAATAGCCATAGTGTTAGTATCCTTTACAGACTCGATATATATATTATATAGTGTGAGTTAGCATTGAAGTCGTATTGCCGTTGACTTTAGATTATGTTAGCTTCACTATTACAGGTTTACACATTCGTCTAGGAGATTGTACGGTCCTATTATTCCACATTCTTCTACCAAATATATAGTGGTTAAAGGGCGTAATACCGGCTCCTACTGATGAGTCGCCAGTAAGCACGAAACGAATGTGCATGAGATTATACTTTCCGTTCATACTGCCTTTGGTTTATCGTTCTGGTCACAACTGAACTAATTTGTTACTAGGTTCGCAAAACCTAATACATACTTACATATATATTAGTTCTTCGCAACAAACAGTATTTAACTGTAATATATTGAATTGAATGATGTCATGCTTACCGCGAAATGTGATAACTGATATCGATGAAGGCCAGAGTGTATGGTTTAACTGGAGTAACAGGTGTTCGGAAATTGTTGTAATACTCAATTTGGGTCAACTTTAGCATAAATTTATATCCGCCAGGTTGGTATCATGTACCGACTCGGAAACCATAGTGTTAGTATCCGGTACTCATCAATTTAAAAAAGGTATCAGTTACTAACACAATAGCCATAGTGTTAGTATCCTTTACAGACTCGGTATATATATTATATAGTGTGAGTTAGCATTGAAGTCGTATTGTCGTTGACTTAAGATTATGTTAGCTTCACTATTACAGGTTTACACATTCGTCTAGGAGATTGTACCGTCCTATTATTCCACATTCTTCTACCAAATATATAGTGGTTAAAGGGCGTAATACCGGCTCCTACTGATGAGTCGCCAGTAAGCACGAAACGAATGTGAATGAGATTATACTTTCCGTTCATGCTGCCTTTGGTTTATCCTTCTGGTCACAACTGAACTAATTTGTTACTAGGTTCGCAAAACCTAAAACATACTTGCATATATATTAGTTCTTCGCAACAAACAGTATTTAACTGTAATATATTGAATTGAATGATGTCATGCTTACCGCGAAATGTGATAACTGATATCGATGAAGGCCAGAGTGTATGGTTTAACTGGAGTAACAGGTGTTCGGAAATTGTTGTAATTCTCAATTTGGGTGAACTTTAGCATAAATTTATATCCGCCATGTTGGTATCATGTACCGACTCGGAAACCATAGTGTTAGTATCCGGTACTCATCGATTTAAAAAAGGTATCAGTTACTAACACAATAGCCATAGTGTTAGTATCCTTTACAGACTCGGTATATATATTATATAGTGTGAGTTAGCATTGAAGTCGTATTGTCGTTGACTTCAGATTATGTTAGCTTCACTATTACAGGTTTACACATTCGTCTAGGAGATTGTACCGTCCTATTATTCCACATTCTTCTACCAAATATATAGTGGTTAAAGGGCGTAATACCGGCTCCTACTGATGAGTCGCCAGTAAGCACGAAACGAATGTGCATGAGATTATACTTTCCGTTCATGCTGCCTTTGGTTTATCCTTCTGGTCACAACTGAACTAATTTGTTACTAGGTTCGCAAAACCTAAAACACTTGCATATATATTAGTTCTTCGCAACAAACAGTATTTAACTGTAATAACTTACTTTGTTTTTTTTCTTCAGTTTTCTAATATTTGATTGATGAGTTGTCGCCTAAATATAACACACAGCTATGAGTTTCTAAATAAAACTAACAAAATATGTATATAAAGTGAAAAAATTTTACTCAAAACAGGTATCTGATCGATAAATAATGTTAATTATTTAGTTTAAAATCGTTTCAGATAAGTTTGTACGAAATTTCAGCAGCCTGCATTTTCTTTGAAATGCCCTATAAAGACGTAAAAATTAATGGCTTTGTACATTATATTATTAATTTAAGATAAATAAATTTTGAAGCGTTTTTACAGTAATAATTATTTTAAATGCAACTCTTAAGTAATTACACACACATGCTTAGGACAGGTCTCGTCATGACATAATCATCTGTAATTTTCTTAAAAGTAACTATTTTACATTCCAATAAACAAGTCGTAAACTGTTTGCAGATATATATTCAAAGTAGTTTTTCATACGTGCACTCAAACACTTTGTTTAAGTAACAAAAAATGATTAAGTTCGCATATAAGAAAAGACCCGGCTATGCAGAGGAAACAAGTTATTGCTTAGTTTTCTAATCCTACAAATAAAACAAGCTGACCTCGAATCGTCAATTATGACGGCATAGTTAAAATACATTCAGATGGTAGTACTGACGTGTCTCAATCTACCTTAATCATCATCATAGTATGATAGAAAACTAATTATCCATGATCTATTCTAAATACAATTCAAGCTATGGAAAGCAGATATGTGGCTCTCATCACTGGTACTCTTGCGAACACTGTACTTGACCGAAAAGTTTCAAATATTTTGTCTTATTTGTATGTATACAATATATATATATATATATATATATATATATATATATATATATATATATTGTACAATTGTGCAGTCAATGATATTTCCAGATGTTTATATTTAATTCAAAAAATTCTTCAGACTTTAGACAATCAAATACATTTTTTGCTAACTAGGCGCACAAAATGTGACAACGAAAGTCAGTCGTACGGAATGACGCGTATCGACCTTCTATTGTCAACATCCGAGCAAGATGGTATATTGAATATCGAGGATAAAACAGCAAAACATAAAGAAATTATGTAAAATAGTATATACGGCTCCTAACCCTACTAATATTGCAATCATTTCACTGCACTTTGAATGTCAACTGCTACACTCCCTTGCAATAATTAATATAACAATTTTCAACTTTCGACAAATGTACGCAAGCTATTAAACTAATCTATCTTTGTTTACTTGAGTAATGATCCTTCTATAAGGCAAGTTTAAAAATTTCATATAAATATAAATATCAATATCTATATCTAATTTTAATTATATATTCGCACATAAACTACCATCAGTCACACTTTCGAGTGTGTTTCAAAAATCTACTCTGAGGAAATAGTTACATTTTGTGTGACAGCAGAACAGTTTAACCACACACCATTGACCAGATTACATTTTATTAATAAGCTTACACTAAAGCACTAGTAAATAATGAGTTCTAAAGAAATTTATTGCGCATAATTTGGTTTCAGAATTATTTAATTTATAGTCGGCATCTGACCTGATAGAAGAAAGGTAAACGTACAACACTCAAAGTGTAGCTGCTGTATTTTAGTGATTTTGAAAGTAACTTGTTATTTCGTTTCCATAAATCTTTTTGCTACGCTTTCTAACAATAATAATATGTAAAAAGAAAGGTAGTCAAAGCAAGTTATAAAGGAATTCAGCAATGTTTCTCTGTTTGGATTTAAATTAAACCAAAAATACGTTAAGTCGCCACCATGTCTTTTTCAGTTTGTATTTTATCAATATTTTTTAAAATATTCATACGACACTAAAAATGTCAAATTATAGTACGTTTCGCCATTAAAAAACACAAATTAGAAGTAATTTTATGCCATAATCCGTGGGATAAGCAATTTGAGATAGCGCAAAATGTGTTCAATATATTCCTATTTTTCATAAATTATCAATTTTGTTACACCATCACCTATAGTAACATTTAAAAGTTTGATTATTTATGAACACCAATGTAATAAAAAATAGGATTTCCAATTAATTAAATTATAAGCAATTTAAGAACCGCTGTTAAATTAATTTGTCATAAATCTCAGTTTACTCATTATAAATTAAACTTCATTCTTGCAGGTCATAATATTAAAATAGATGTTTAAATTATAAACAAAACTATGTTGTACCACATTAAACGTAATAAAAACTCGTTTTAATTGTCAAAAGAAAATAAAATAGTGCGTAAAAATTGGTAAATAATTATGTGTTATTGAGTTTTTAAAAGCCGCATTCTTTTATTAATTATTAAATTTACTTTTAAAAACGAAAATAAAAATCGTGACATAGAACGCATTGATGCACCAACGTTTATTTGAATGTTCTTTATTTGTAACATTTTCTTAGGACAATGATATTAAATAACGTTTGTTTAAAACCTTTTTGTGATTTTGAAATAATTATTAACGTATATTTTCTACATTCGCACAATAAATAAAGTGTAAAAATAGTTATATGTTTTCCATGATCGTTTTAAATCGAATTGGTTATCACCATTTGCGTAATCACGTAATGCTTGCCAAACGAACATTTAAACAGTACTAAAGTAGACTTTTATTATTATCAAAAAACTACCAATAATCTAGAGTAACCACTGTTCTCCTTCGGGGGTGCTGGATTTACATTATAAGTTCCGCAATAATCCGATTGGTCTCCATTACGAAGTACGCATTGAGTTGGTTTTCGTAAAGACTGGTTGTTGATTCGTGTCCTCACTTCGAAGGTTTCCACATCATTCTTACTCACCACAAAAAATGTGGTACGATCTAATCTTGGTTGACTTAAGCTTCAGTAATTCATTTCCATTACCTTCCTCGTATTTCTATAAACACACATAACAATGTGGACACCATCATTTATATAATTAAACGAACATTGGTTACGCGGACGGTTATAGCAATTACAATCAATCTAGGTTGCGATTTTGATATAAACTCCTGACCTACTATGTAAATACATTTGTCAGAATGAACTAAGTATTGTATAGTGTGGAAAAGGTAATTCATCCAGTAGACCAGTTTCGTCCTTATTGGGAACTCATCAGACATGCCCAGATTCGAGCCCTGTCCGCAACAAATTATGAGCAATACGTGATGAGTTCCCAATAAGGACAAAACCGATCTACTGGATGAATTGCCTTTTCCACACTAAACAAAGCTATGTTTATACTGACAAATTTAGGTACAAAATGGGTCAGGTGTTTATATCTAGCTCGTAACCTTGATTAAATGTTATTGACACAAACAATTTTAATCAATAAGCTCAGTATTGTTATAGCAGAAATGCCAAGAAGAAAACTGACAACCACCGAAAGTGGTACGGTTTACAAAAAAACGTAATTTCTTTATAAGAAATTAAATATGCTCCTTTCAATTGTACGCAGCGTTTGCTCGCACAAACAATTGTCATGGAAAAGGTGTCAAAACAAATAACTATAGACAAGAATTTGAGTTCGGCTCTCACGACTTACGTTGAACACTTAAATATTGGTTAATATAGCGAGACCATAAACACAAAGGTATACTTCATTTGTTAACATTCGTTTGTGTGACGATTCAGTGAACATATTTTTAAAAAATTAAATTATTATCCAAATTTAAATTGTACACATATGCACAAAGATTTTTTTAAATAATAAACGAAGAGTAAAAAAATTTTTAAAAAAATAAAAATCGTCTACTTCAATATAGTTTTGCACCCATTAGGCAACTAACTGGCATGACCAACGATATTTGCGAACAAAAATCACAAGGCCATTTCGATCAGAGCAACAGAGCTTGTCCACGAATCCCCGTGCCCGTAAATATTATGCAATTTTGCAAAATACAATTGGCCAATTTCTGCTAATCACCATCAGTAGTTAGTGATTCTTTTTTGAAAATGGTTTAATTCTACTTTATCTGGAATTATGGAACAAAAACACTTTTTCATTAAACGATTGTAAATTTTACTTATCTTTAAAATTATATAAATAATTTTAATTATTATTACTTTTTTATTAGTTATTCTATATCGACAAAATTTGTAAATGTATAAATAAATAAATTATTCATATATGTGTACATAACTCATGGATACGAATGCTATGAAAATATATATATATATATATATATATATATATATATATATATATATATATATATATATATATATATATATATACATAATTGTAAAGTTGTTAAATCGAATCACTAAGGTGATTTCTCCCAGTAAAAGCAATTCATATTCAGTACACAGAGAATCATCATGATTTTGGATGCTAAAAATAAATTGCTGGTCACTCTTAATCCTACAGTCTCAAATTTCATTTATGTATGGTAGTATATATAGTGGGTACTAAGATATATATATATATATATATATATATGTATATACATATATATATATATATACAAAAAAGATACTTCCATAAAAATTTATTACTTTATTTATACACATAAATTATATTAAAGGTTTTATTTATACTTCTGTTCATATAGACAGTAATTTATTTATTTATTTATAAAGCATATATATAGTTATGTGTATAAATTATGTTAATTTCGATATTCATAAAACTGTAAATGTTAATAAAATTATTTGTGGCTTCTATCTATATTTGTTATTCTTTTCTCATTAATCGCCATATTTACACAGTTGGTAAAACCTAAAATTTTTAATTTCTAATAATCTCAGTTTAACTAATTGTTTATGGATTAATTCATAACGAACTGATACTGTGTAATTGTGGTTGGTAATATAACCTGCGAGCCTCCAACTCTGAACCATTAGTGAACTCTCTCCAAAAGAGGGAATCGATCCTCGCATATAGTAAACATTATTTCCTTTTGTATCAAATAAGGTGTATTATTTTTCGTAATACCCTAGACACACTTTCGTCCAGATTATAACAAAAAGTACATACAAACAAGTTCTTCTCTTTTTTATCACCAGACTAACAGCTTATCTATTAGAAACATTTAATAGAAATAAACCAATTTACATGTTTTAATATTATATGTATGCTAATGTAATAGAATAATAAATTAAGTAAATAAATATCTAAATATATATATTTATTTATTTGCCTATTAATTATAACTAGAGACTGAACCTCGTACATTTGTCATGGTTGGTTAGTCTTTACAGATGATGCAATTTAGTTTTCTAATTTTTTGCACCAAAAATCCTAAAAATATAAGTAAGGCCAACATAGTCGCAAGCAGTAGTTAGAACCATGTGAAAAATTATTCACTTTCACCACAAATATATTTTTACATTCGATTTTTGAATTAATATGTTCTGTTTTGCTAGTATTCGTTACGTTTAGTGCTTTAAAAGTTCATTTATCAAAATATGTATACGTGTGATTATGCTTATTTTATTTAACTTACACTTTATTACGATAAAGAGCACAATTTTGAATAGATAAAAATAAAGTTCTCATCGTAATAATTATTTGCTTAAATCTTTCAAATGCGCCAAATATCGCAAATTTATATTAACGTATTAACTATATAAATTTGATGGGTGATTCAAATAACGTCAGTGTTCATTCAGAAATCATCGCCCTTAGGGTGTCAAAGAGCTATCATCAATGTCAGAATAACGTAGGTATAACACATTTATGACGAAAACAAGATTTATTGTGTTCAACCTCAAATTGTAAAATCTTGATAGTAATATAAACAAATATTAGCTTACGTGAGGTCATCTGAATCAATGCTACTACTTCCTAAACATTCGTTCAAACTTTATATAAAGCTTTCCAATACTAAATATATATCAAAAGTATACTTCGGAATAGATTATTTTATTTTGCTATTCATTATTTCTTGAACAATCGAAGTGTAAAAGAAATTTATAATTCAGTTTTTTTTAATAATAACAAATGAAAGATTGTAGGTCACAAAGTTGTTTTCTAGATTGAAGCATAAGGAGTGCTTGAATAAACGATAAATAAATAAAAATGAATACTTTATCTTCATAAATTTTCACTGTTTGTCGTTAAAAATTAAATTTCATTTTGTTATAAATATTTATTTATTCAATGTCGCATAACATAAATTTACTCAAATTCGCCAAGACTGTCACGAAGCTGCGTTAGTTTTTCTAAAAGTTAATAAAAGACAATGCACCGTATATAAATACATTTAAATGATATTAAATCCTGATAAATTAAATCGCGCAAGTTTAGCGCTAGTGTATTTATATGTTTTAAAACAGCCTACTTTAGTTAAACAGTAGCATGAAATTATTTATAAATTTTATATTTAACAATATTCTAAGTGTTCAATTATTATAATCAAGGTTGCGGTCTTGATATAAACACCTGACCCATTAATTACTTACATGTCAGTATAAACTAAGAATTGTATAGTGTAGAAAAGGCAATTCATCCAGTAGACCGGTTTCGTCCTTATTGGGAACTCATCAAGTACTGGCCAGAATTTGCCAGAATTATTATATGTTGCTACTAATAATAACAATGAAAACTGCAACAATAATAATGTTTAAAATAATTATTATTACTATATCTTTTTTCCAATATTTTCATCGCACATATCAGTATTCTTCTCTTTTTGAGCCACTTTTTCAATTTAAATTTATTTAAATAATGAAAAGCATGCACATACCTATAATATATCCACGATTTTCGGCTATATCTTACAAATTTCCTAAATTATATTATAATTTTACAAAAGTAAACTATAAAAAGTATTTTTCATTACACAGCACTTTTTTATCTACAAAGATGTGGTCATCAGCAGTGTAACAAACATTCTGATCAGAAGTTTTTCTCGACCATACACAACATCCTATATGTATGTGTAAATCAATATGAATTCCACAATCTCGTGTCATGCCAATTACTACATAATACACACGTTGCTAGTTAGCTGATAATGTTAACCTTTCACTAATGCATGATTTTTTGTTTTCAAATTTTGACTTTACTGCAAATATTAAATTTCAAAAAAATTTAAATTTTTAAACTGTTGATCTCAGTGTGTATCTTACCATGTTCCAAGTTAAAGAGATCCCCTTGTATGCGAATGAATTCAAAACGTATATTTTTATGCAAATTAAATTCCTGCATTGTAGTTAAATATGACCTGCATTGAAGAAAGAGAAATAAAAGTCACATTTGTCAGTAATTTATTATTGTTAACGAGGACGCGATTTATCATTAATTTCATTCATGCATAGATATGATTATAGCTTATATATATATATATATATATATATATATATATATATATATATATAAGCAAGCCTCAATATTATATGGGATAGCCTGTTTCATCTGAATTCATAATGTAGGGCCTTGATAAATGCGTTTGTCGATGATTTTCGCTTATTTGCCGTTATATTAGAGTCCTGGTTGCCAATATATATATATATATATATATATATATATATATATATATATATATATATAATATATAATATATATATATATATATATTGCGGCCGAACTAAGCATAAGTATAAAGGTAAATAAGCGAATCATCGACTAAACCGCGTTTATCCAAATTTTACATTCGCTGGATTTAGTTGGAAACAGACAATATACATATAATCAATTGCGGGCATTAAAAACTTTTTCAGTAATTAGACTTTCCACGGTTTGCTTTTGTGGGTAGTAGATTTGGACTCTCATTTTGGCAAAGTACCGATCGATCACAAATTCCAAGTAGGCAACGAGTTTGTCTTCGTGATGGTTGGGTGCTGATTCGTACTGTTACTCCGAAGCCTTTCAACCCCATTCATACTAACCCTTGGAAACATGGTACGATCTACTCTTCGTTGATATTGCAAATCACGAAAGAGAACCGTGGATACTCCAAATAGAACGATTGAACTGCGCAACCTGGTGGAATATCATTCAAGAAATAACTCTTTCAGTATCACTTCCCGAGAGCGCAATATGTCTGTCTTATAATGCCAGATGCAGGATGACTATTTAGAATTTCAGGTCAAACAAAATGCCTTTAAGACTCCGCTGGAAGGAACGACAAACCAAAAGATCATAAGTTGATATATAACTTTAAATGGCCTGAAGTTTGCGGCAAGAGTTGCGAAGTGGATACGTGTAAGACCCTGAGGCAAATGGCTACAGTTCATCCCCGATCAGGCCAAATTCTTAAATTACTTGACAAATTCCGAATAAGGAACATACCGCTAACTAATCAGTCTGTTAATCTTTTCGATGAACACAATAATAACGCTAAAATTCAAAACAACCATATATTTATTAAACCATATATATTTGTTTTATTATCAAAATAGCCTTTTAAGTGTTTATCACATTGTAAAATATGAATCTATCGCCAGGACAATATTTCGAGTCAAATTATAAAGTTAGTAATAATGTTAATAAAAATGTAAACAAACGGGAAAAAAGTGTTTTAGAGAATTGACCTAATTTACAAAAAGATTGAAAATTCTAACATTAGGAACAACATTAAACATGACTGGTCAGTGTTTTGTGTGTAAAATAATAAAATGTGCCTTTAACATAGCCGTGCAACATATATACATTTATTCATTTAGAAATATCTTTATTAGTTAGAAAGCTCGGATCAAATTTAACATATTCTGAACTCTATTTAATTGATATTTATTGTATAATTTTAATTGGAAAATGAAATAAACAGGTTGGCTAGATGTATTTCCAAATTGTTATATATTTTAATGTCGAATTCCTAGATTTACAGTCAAATTCAAAGACATTTATACAAAATGTACCGTTGTTTTATCCGTTGACTTTGATCCGTCCTAGCTTCCAGTGGGACTAAAGTATATATTCCTTCAAAATAAAGACAGTGGTAGAGGAAAAACAATTTTTTGGGTAGATTGCAACCAACTGTAGCAACAAATTGAAACCAAAGTTAGCTTGTGCTGTTTATAAAACAGATTGGCAAATGGATAGATTCAGACATTTAATGAATTCATTCAAATTATGGTTGCAATCTTGATATATACACACCAATTCCATTATATGCATACATTTTTTAGTATAAACATAGCACTGCACACGATATTAAAGGCAATACTTCACGTACTGTCCAGAATTTGCGACGGACAGAGCTCGAACCAGTGCACGTTTCTTTGGCTTATGAAACTCTAACCATTGAATTGCCTTTTACTACATTACATTAATTAAGGCTTAGTGTATACTCATAAAAGTATGCGTAAAATGGGATGGATGTTTGTTTCAAGATCGCAACCCTGGTTTATATAATTTTTTTAAAGCCAGCGCAATAAATTTTTGTATAACTATTTATTGTATTTGACTGCCCGTCGTTCGTCCAATCTGTCAGAATTCTTTAAATCAAATTTGCGAGTTTGAAGTAAACACCAATGCCATATTATTTCCCAAAGGGATTGGTGTTTACTTCAATCTCGCAAACTTGATTTTAAGATTTGTTCCCACCAACCGCGCAATCAATTAGTTTTCAATTCTGCCAGAATGTCGTTTTGTCATTCTTTCTAGTCTCGGCACTGCTGTTGATTCTATTGTTCAGTTGGTAATATTTTAACGAAGATGCATATCATTACGTTCTTAAACTTGGCGGGTATGATCTTGAGATTTAAAAAAAATATACTGCACTGCTTTCACATATTAATAATTAAATGACGATATTTTGGACAAGTTGACCGGATATTAATTTAGCACTTCAAAAACATACTTTGCATTAAAAATAATATTTCATTTTCAAAATAGGTTAGAACAACACAGCTAAAAAAGAAAACGTATTTGACAGGCCACTTCTCTATTGGTATATCGGAATATTTGCATAATTTATTCTAACAAGGGACAAGGATAACGTTTAATTTTATGCATACATGAGTCAACAATATAATTGGGCAAAGTCACAGAAGAAAAAAAACAGAAGCACTTATAATTCACATATTTATATTTGACTCATGTGCAGATAGTTGTTTAATATTTAATTGTAAAAACGAGATATTTTAATTGCTAGCTTTCTCGGTAGGCAACGTATTAACATTTAATCCTTTGAACACCATTCATACATCGGTCTTAGCTTGAATTAAAGTTTTTGAAAATAGACGACTTATTCTGGAAAATTTGTCCATCCTTCCAGCCTTAATCATAGAATTGCGCTTGCTTCTTCTTATAATCGATCATTTTTAGAATTTACGTTTTTATTAAACGATAAGTAAACCCTTGGAATTGTAAATAAACGTGTTTGGTTATTTTGATGAATTAAATTTCATGGCTTTTTGTTTTTATACCACGAAATGCCTGAACAAGCTCCAAATGGCAAGCCAATTAGCTAGGAATATTATATTTTGCAAAGCTTGGAGATTGAAGACTCATAAAACAGCTTAATTTTATCCTGTTAGATAAATTTTGCAACTTGTTGCAAATTGGGGAATTCGGGATTTGCACCGATAATAGATCTACTGTGAAGTTCGTCTTCTTTTGGATTATTTCTCCTCAAACTACCATCTTCATATCTTTATACTATTACAGTTTGTTACAATATGGGTATCCACACTGGCAAATAAACTAAATATGATCTTCTACACAATTAAAATCTTTAAGCATGGCATTTATACCTCTACCTTCATTAGTGACAATAAATGTATATATCAGACAATTGTACAACTGGACACACAATTCAAATGAAGCGGTAACTACGTTCGTTGTTTGTATAAAAAGATTGATAGGCTACACAGAGAAAACGCCTACTAGACGTAAATGCAAACGGTCGACTTCGTGACTCCATGATTACCGGGGAGATGAATCGAAAATCATTTTTAAACAAATACAGCCAACAAATAAAAACATTTTTGTAATATTCCGACACATTTTTCATAAAATTAACACTCTAAAACATATAGATTTCTCGCTGTTTTTCAAAAATGAATTCTTAAATTAGTTAAGTGTGAACCGTTCTATAGTTTCCGTGTACATTCCATGGTATTTGCACTTATTGTTTCCAGCTTGTGATTGTATAATGCAAACGGAATTTTATTTATAGACGTTTTAATTTATAAGGGATTTCGCATGAAATGCTCATTTGTCCATGCGATTATATTCATCTTTATGCGGCCATTATGCTAATTGTTGCATAGATTGTTGTATCAGATTATTTGTAACTATTCCATGTTATAAAATGAATATTTATGGTAATAAAAGCCAAATAACATTTTTAAACATAGAAATTTGCAACAGTATTCCTTGTTTGCATATGCGAAACTTTGTACAAATTTGTAACAATTGTTAATTTACGACATTTTTTATAAACTTACTGCTACCTTATATGGAATTGGGTGGAAGAAGCAATCAACCTTGATGCCAAAGTCTTATAATCCCACGCACTTAATGCTTCATCGTGAAAACACTAAGATTATCAGGTAATCAAACGTAACTATCAGAGCTAGTTAATAATAATAAATAATGCAGAGGATAAGTTAAAAACTAATTTAATTCACCATTAAATTTGAGGTAAATAAATTATTTGGAGTTTAAAATGAATTTTTACTTAATAAAGCTATTGAAAGAAGCATGTAATTTTCTCATCAGGGGAGGCAGTTTTAATGAAGCACGTATCAGCATTAGATTAACAATAAGAGGGTTACAGAATCGCCTACACTAATAGCATTCCGAAAAAATAAGTAAGGAAACTACAAGCCAAAAACTACTCGTAACCTTACTAATAATTATGATCACAAATACGGCCTATTCAGCAGGCTACCATTTAGCCTCACACTTATATAATAAATTTTATTTCAGCATCACAACTTCACAATGTTAAATTGCTGAGTAAATTAAACGAACCGGATGTCGTTAAAACAGAGGCGAAAACCGATCAAACTGCAAACTGATTGGGAATTACTTTAAACTGACCGTGTTAAGGCACAAAAACCGATTTACAAATCAAACCGTCAAACTGCCAAGCATTAATTGTATTGTGAACACAAAATTTGATTAGTACTCTTATAGCGCACCAGAAAATATAGAATTTGACAGCCATCCAATTTGATTGCATAGACCACTTAAGCTCTATTTTTAACAAATAAATAATTATGCTGTCCACTTAAATATTTATAGCGTCTGTATTTTATTTAAGTTCATTGATATTGCGGAGAAGCTCAAAAGGATACGCGAACAATTATCAAAGGACATAATTCACGGAACAACATCTTATTAATTTCGTTAAACATAATCCTATAATATATACGTTCCTGTTTGTGTATATGTATTGTTATTTTAAATTAAACTATCCTTGTTATGGAAAATGCAATTAGCCAATAAAACTAATTTCTTCTTATTGAGTACACCTTGGAATATCTGTGATCGAGAATCAATCTCAGTAACATCGTACTCAAAGTTATTGAATATATCCTTTTCAACACATAATTTTCAATTTTATAAACATTTTTTGTTGAGGCATGGTTTCACGTCCGTTCTCATTGAAAATGCATTAAACCAAATTTTACACACCCACACACGCACACACACACATATATATATATATATATATATATATATATATATATACATATATATACATATATATATATATATATATATAATTGCAAGCATTTTAATCTAAATACAGTAACGTTATAACATAATTTATTGTTTTATTTTTATATATTGTTTAGAATACCTTCAATACTAAATAAGGGAAACTTAAATCCGTTGCTTGCATTTAAATTATTCTCTATCTTAAAATTATTACTTTCTTTACATATTTTGTAAAGAAAACTTCTTATAATCATTATAAAAATTTAAAGCTAAAAATAATAACAGCCATTTACATTCTTTCAATACAACACTTCCAAATTCTTTTATCAATTCTATTTCAGATAACAGGTGCTATTTTGGTGAGATTGTAAATTTTTGTATTCTCACCATCCAAACAAGCCTTTCAATGAAAGTTTAGGCTTCCTTTTCGTAGTAAGAAATTCATTCTATTGACGAAATGTCCAAAGAGATATGCTTCTGCAGATTGCGTTAACTAATTACAAACTGTACATATCCAGTCGTAGAGCTAATAGTTTTGGAGACAAAATGAAATATACTGAAGTGGATTTAGAAAATGAATAAATAAATAAAAACAGAAATCGGTTTTTTTCACAATCTTACTGAATTTGGCTGATTATCTTTTCTTGTTCTTTTTCCATATCGTGTCTAGAATTAAAAAAACAAATAATTTATATATTATTACTATTAAAAAGAAACAAGGTCTACCTTTGCAATTCAATAAAAAAACTTTAAGAAAAGCAACTATTTCAAAATTTTAGACAAATTTAAACCAACCTGCTATTAAAGTTATATTTTGTTTTTTTGCGGCGATCTAATCTATGCAATTGTTTAATAGGTGTTGCGTATCTAGTGAAAAATTCGTGGAAATAGGAACTGAAGTGTATATGGACGATGGGCATAAACTTAAGTACACACTAGTTTCGAGTTTATGCTTTCCATTTTACTGAAGACTATGTGGTTTCCTTTCCAGTATGCCTTCGTTGGTAAAACTGCTTAATAGTATTTTTTATATTAATAAATTCTCTATATATATAAATATATATATATATATATATATATATAAATGCATTCATAAAGTTGTAAAAGAATCCATTTTGAATCGACTACTACCTGGAAATCAAACAAAATATTTTTAAAATTATTATTAATTTTTTGTGGTTTGAAGAATTTATAATGACGCCGTTTTTTCCTTTTTTCCATTTAATCAGCGACTTCAAAAACCGTACTGTGTGTCATTTAACATGTAGTAGTGCATTTAAAGTGCAAATTTTATTGTTTTCCTGGTTGTTTTTTATTTACTTTTTCTTATCAATGCTTGATTTGTGCAAAGAATTCCAATTAGCACAGCTTTTGTGCAAAAGAGCGCTATTCTAAGATAGCCAAATGTGGAATAACTCAGAAAATCGTATTTTGCCCCTTGAATAGACTCACTTTATCAATAGATATCACTAGGTCTCCTCAAAATCCATTTTATTTGTAAAAAGAGCTTAATGCAGTTCTCTCCTTTTATTGGCGTAAAAGTATTTTAATATATTCTATATTTGCAAGTATGTATTAGGTGTTGGGAACCTAGTAACAAATTAATTCAGTTGTGACCAGAAGGATAAACCAAAGACAGTATGAACGTAAAGTATAATCTTATGCACATTCGTTTCGTGCTTACTGGCGACTCATCAGTAGGAGCCGGTATTACGCCCTTTAACCACTATACATTTGGGTGAAATACGTGGGATAATAGGACGGTACAATCTCCTAGACGAATGTGCAAATCTGCAATAGTGAAGCTAACATCATATAGTCTACGACAATGCGACTTCAACGCTAACTCACACTATATAATATATAAACCGAGTCTGTAAAGGATACTAACACTATGGCTATTGTGTTGGTAATCGATACCAACATTATTGTATCGAAAAGGTACATGGCACTAACACTATGGTTTCCGAGTCGGTACATGGTTCAAACGTGATGGATATCAATTTATGCTATAGTTCACCGAAATTGAGAATTACAACAATTTCTGAACACCTGTTAGTCCAGTTAATCCATACACTCCTGGCCTTGATCGATATCAGTTATCACATTTCGCGGTAAGCATGACATCATTCAATTCAATATATTACAGTTAAATACTGTTTGCTGCGAAGAGCTAATATATATGCAAGTATGTATTAGGTTTTGCGAACCTAGTAACAAATTAGTTCATTTGTGACCATAAGGATAAACCAAAGGCAGCATGAACGGAAAGTATAATCTCATGCACATTCGTTTCGTGCTTACCATCCTATTATTCCACATCCTTCTACAAAATATATAGTGGTTAAAGGGCGTAATACCGGCTCCTACTGATGAGTCGCCAGTAGGCACGAAACGAATGTGCATGAGATTATACTTTCCGTTCATGCTGCCTTTGGTTTATCCTTCTGGTCACAACTGAACTAATTTGTTGCTAGGTTCGCAACACCTAATCCATACTTGCATATATATTAGTTCTCCTCAACAAACAGTATTTAACTGTTACATTCTATATTTTTAGAAATAGGGCACAATTTGTTGACTCTCCGCGATTTGCTTTCGCGGGTTGTTGCTTTGCACTATCAGCCGCGCAAAATCCGATTTATCATCATTTCCAAGTAGGCGTCGATTTTGTCTTCGTTTTGGCTGAATGCGGATTCGTCCCGTTCTTTCGAATGCATCAACGTTTTTCATAATAAATATTGAAATGCGTTACGATCTCATCTTCGTTGACTGGCTACATTTCGATTCTTCCTTTCCGGAATCATCATCAGGCCTCCAATCACACATACACGGTTCAGTACTCACAAAAGAAGATTTGGGCGATGTAATTACTGAATCGTGTATGTGTGAATAGAGGCTTGATGATGATTCCGGAAATTAGGAATCGAAACTTAGCCAATCAAATAAGATTAGGTCGTACCTCATTTCCAGTGGTAAGTATGAACGACGTTAGAGGCATCGGAAGAAAAGGACGAACACGCACCCAGTCAACACGAAGACAAAACCGATGCGTAATTCGAAATGGAGAACAAGCGGATATTTGCGAAACTGATAGTACAAAGCAACAGTTCGCGAATGCAAATCGCGGAGAGTCAACATATAAAGATCGGACTGCGCACCAATCGTTCATATCTTATCTGTCACACAAACAATATGGCACAATTTGTCCTAAATCGTTTCCATTTGTGTTAACGATGTGCAATCGTTCAATTTAAATTGTTGCAGATATTATTCTCATATATAATAGTTCATAGTAAAGTAAAATTCAAAATCAACATTTGGCATTCGAACACAGGAAAGACGACCAGTTCATTTGTTAATAACGTCAACAAATTCAAAGCATTACAAAAAAAGTTGAGTAAAATTTCTTTAAAGCGCTCAATTTGAATTTTTTTAGACTACGTTATGGATGTAAAGTTTATATGTTAAGGTCGATGACGATACGATCATGGTTAATTATATTTCGATAATTTTCAAGCAGGTATTCTTCCGTTTAATTTTAGAACAGACACGTGGTTTAAAATTTGCGATACATAAGAAAGGAAAAGTGACCGATGTGGATGCTTCTTGACAACGTAGAAAAGAAACACGTTTATTGTTCGATGTGTATAAAACCACCGGGGTAATAAGATATTCTGGTTATGCAGTTAAGCAACTTCAACAGGAAGTACTGACAAAAGTGCCCTTATACAACTTTAGAAAGACTTAGCTATAATTCTAACAGTTAGAAAAAGAAATGAATTTAAATAAAATAATTTAAACACAGGAACACGATTATTAGTATAACTATACCATAAACTGTTAGACAATCTTTAAGTATGATAATTATTAATAAGTTGAAACCAATATTGAATATGTTATTATTTAACTATTTTGGTAATAACTATTTCTGTTGAATCATAAACTTTTATCGGAATCGCACAATATTACTCAAACATTAATCAATAGCCCTATATGATGCTTCAATTTAAACATCTCACAAGAAGCCCATCTACGAATCAAGTACATGCGTAAGATATAAAAATGCGGAAGATGTTGATTTAAATATATATTGGGCATAACAATTTCGTAAAAATCAGCATTTCGAGAATTAGAAACACAGATTTCATGATGGTTAGAGAATTAAACATATTTTTTTGGACTAAACATACTTCATGAGTTCAATATATGGTATAGTAATTGTCAGGGAGAAAGATAATAATTATGCTTTAAAATCCTATTGAAAATATTCCTCAGTAATATCACAAGAAAAACAAACACGTCTGTGAAAGCAGAAGAAAACTCTGAAATTACAGCTGAACGCAGCTCAATTTCTTTCTTCGAAATTAAATTTTAAAGTACATATTAATAAATGATGCAAATCACTGTATATGATTTGTACCAACCAGGTAAAAGGTACCAAAACTTATTTCTTGGACAGTCTAAATTTTAACAAAATTGACCCTAGCAGCCATTCTAAACACCTGTTTCTTCAACAAAACTTTCTACACTGGTCTCGAATAAGCTTCATATTATGTATGCGACACCTGATATATAGCCGCAAGTATTGCAAAAAGATTCAAACTAAACAATAATACTTATGCAAATTATTAAATCTCCATCTGAAATACGGTTGCCTTAAAATGTTAATGGTAGCTCAAGATTTTGATTTAATGGAAAAATCAGGAAGCACAAGATCTTTTTCAGCGAAACCATTACACGATTTGCCAATGTTTCAGGCTAGAATACCCAGAACCATAATCATCAGAGCTTGTTCCATGTTGAAGGAAATGGTAAAGCAAGTATTGAAGTTAAAAAGTCTTTTCCTCTTCATGTACTGGCCAGAATTTGCCGCGGAGAGGTCTCGAAACGGGGCACGTCTGCTTCGGAATCTGGTGCTCTAACCACTGAGCCATAAGGTACACGGATAAAATTTAGGATAAAGACTATTAGTTTAACGGTAATGTTAATTGAATTTTTTGAATTCAACTTACATATCCGCATCGACAAATTTGGAGCGAATATCTTGAACTGTATGAAAGAAGCAAGCATTCCAAAATCGCAAGGAATGCCAAATCGGTTGACTTTTGATATATGAAAATAGATAAATTTTTGAATCTGCTTTCAATGCATCTAAAATAAAAATAATTAAACAAAATGTTTTCACAAAATTTAATTTTAATAATTTTTATCTTTAATTCCTATTATTATAATTGTGGATTTACTGCTACATTTTTTAATGTATATGAACTCAGGATTGGCAAAGAAATGGAAATTTGCAATTATAAATCTAAGCTTCAAGTCACACATTTCGAGATACATTTATAAAACGATTTTGAATATAATTCTGTTAGATGATTTGAAATTTAAAATTAAGATATATCATTAACTTCAAATTACCTTTAAATGATATTGCCCGTTTCTACATAAACAGGTCGTTTAAAATCGGATAAGAAATGAGTAGGTTGAAAGATTTCAGTGCGGATGAAGATTTCACAAAATGGACAAAATTTCATCATCCGATTTAACTAGCAAGTTTAATTATAAAATCATATTTTAGTAAAATTCCTGCTCTTTTTTGCATTTAAAATGGCTATTTTTAGTTTTTTTAAATACAACTAAATAAGGCATTTAGCCTTAGCATGATGTCTTTAAGCACTTCATTGCCAATTCCACTTGTTTTTATCGAACACGTATCGTTATATTTTACATGCATTTATATGAATAAATCGACTCATTTAATCATTTAAGGTTGCGATGATGATATAAACACCTTTTCTCTTATGTACATGCATTTGTCAGTATAAATTAAGCATTGTATATTGTTGAATAGGCAATTAATCCCGTAGACCGGTTACGTCTCTATAATAAACTCATCAATTACTGCTCATAATTTGACGCGGACAAGGCTTGTACCTGGGCACATCTCCCTCGAAATCTCCTGCTCTAAACAATGAGCCACACTGCCGCAGTCTATACATACCTTTAATTTTTATACTAACTAATGTTTCTTGGTTAGCATTTCCCTTATGTGGAGCTTATATGGCATCCGTTTTGGCCCAAAGTCCCAACTAAACATTCTCAATCTTTCATAATAGATAGACACCACACTACCTCGGAAAGTACTATTGAACTATATATTTATCTAAATTAATTAATATTGGTTGCGCAGGTGAGGACAATATTTATTTAAACAAAGTTTGTTATCTTGATATAAACACCTGTCCTATTATGTACACACATTTGCCAGTGTAAACTAAGCATTGAATTGTGTTGTAAAAGCAATTCACACAGTAGACCGGTTTCGTTCTTATTGAGAACTCATCACGTACTGTACAGAATTTGACGCGGACAGCACTCAGACCTGGGATTCTCTGCTGCGTCATATTTCACTCTAACCACTGAGCCACCCTCGCGGTGCGGCAAAAGTCAACTCGACTGTAATATTTTGTAAATTGTGTAGTACATTTTGTAATTCAGTAGGATTAAGTTGAATTAAATACATATATTAGACAAAAAATATGTTCTTAATTAATGTATATAATACAACTTCAACCGCATTACTTTCTTAAAGTTTATTTATAATAGACCAGATATGAAAGTGGAGTTGAGTTCTGACGAAAATAGAATTGTCTTCATTAAATGTGTAGTATATTTCTGATTTATAACAAATTTATAATTCAGTACACGATGTTTCTCAAATAAAATTTAGAATGTATAAAAAAATAGCGAAATTGAATTCATAAATAGCTTGCGTACTACCATTCCATCTGAATAATTCATGCAAGCATTTAAGCTCAAATATATTTCTATAACCAGTTTTTAATTTAAATTCTATTAATTATCCATAAACTAATTCAGAGTGTCATTGATCTTTGACTTATATTTAAAAAAGTAACACCAGAGATCCATTAATAAATTTCAAGTAAATATGTCTACGTTGGCTGATTTTTTATGAGTGACTGGCAATATTTTTGCACCGTTGTGCGACTGGTTACATGCAATGAGATTGGTGCTTATATCAAGCTCGCCAAATTGATGTAAAGAAATGTTATTTCAAACCATGCAATCCATAATTTTTTAACTGTTTTCCTTATATTTCTATTTGATCATTACTATATTTAAAACACTAAAATGTTTTAAACAGTGGTTATGCATTGTTGGGAAATTATGCTCTTAATTGACAGCCCATTGTTAAAGAGGAAAATAATCACATTTGAAATTTTCGCATTAATTTGTACTAATTGCTTTTGAAATTATCTCAAATCATGCGCAATGAATGCCGTTCATTTAATTCAAGCATGAAATTCTTTCATTATCATATTCTTCAGGAAATTTATGCATCCTTACAAAAGAGGAGCTGACTTCGTTTAAAGTCGTGGATGCGTATGCATCATCGACAATATGGCTATAAATTTTACAAAATGTCAAAAATAAGTCATATTTAACATGCTGCATGTGTATCTAAATGATATTTGCCTGAGATATCTGGGTTGCAATCACTTCTTATTAACATGAACAAAAATTAAAATTTTCTGTTTGTGCATACTATATTTTAGAAACTTTCCTCGTTTTTCAACACTTATTTTGTTTCTATGATAAAGCCACTTTATATTTGACAGTACTGTAGCATTACAAAAACAGAATTAATTTTGGTCAATCGACAAATCGGTCTACAGCTGGAGTAACAACAATTTACTAAACCATTTACAACATACATCCTATAGCGATATTATTTAATTTAATTTTAATTATGCCCGGAAAACACAATTATAATTTTTTTTGTCAATCTAAAATACTATAGACCTTGTTACCTTTAACTGGGTAATTTATAATACTAAATGTATAAGAAAAAATTTTAGTGCAATTCTAGCACTAAATTACAAAATTCATAAATATGAAGTACTTGTCGCCTCTTACCAACAACATATAGTAAAAGTGAAGACGTCAATATTTTCTTTGCTGGCGCAAAATCTTCATTTATTTGGCATTCAGTGAGCACATAGAACACCGTTGTAATGAGTAGCTCCAGCGTAGTCTCTTGAAGAGGTCCGGTTTGCGCAAGCGCCTACAAAACATAAGACAAACGGTTAAGCTTTTTAATGCTCATTCTTCAATTAAATTAACTTTTTAAATAGTTAGTGTCCAAAGTCATTCACAATCTAAGCTTCCCTAAAAAAACTGCTATTAAGTATCATTTTGTAGCGCAGTGTCTATGAGTAGCCAATCTGCTCTTTACAATTATAGTTACCTTTAATTTTTTCGATCACACAAATTCGGGTATGAGATTGCCCTGTCGGAATGTCAGTATTGCTTTATAAATTGTGAACTATGTTCGAAGTATTTTGGGGCTTAGTAAGATAAACTAACTTAGTCTTAATAAGCAAAATATCAACCAAAACTACTGTCTATAACACGTGCTGATTTGTTTGCAACTCCTCTGGTTATCGTCATAGCTCGAAGGCAAATTGATTAACGAGAATTAACCGCAACGCAAATATAGGAAAAGCAGCTTACCTTCTATTTGATTGAAAATGTCGACCACAACATTTCTATGTAGTAATAGAGATTATGTTTCTACGTAATTTGCGACGCGTTTATAAGCTACACAATTAAACAACAATTTTGGCGCATGATTGGACGTGCATTTTTCAAGTCAAGTTTAAGAATATGAGATAAACTTAACCAATCGCACAACATAGCCTAACTTACGTCAGTTCGATTTTTTATGATGATGATGATGATGATCATCATCATCATCATCATCTTCTTCTTCATCATCATCATCATCATCTTCTTCTTCATCATCATCATCATCATCATCATTATCATATATATATATATATATATATATATATATATATATATATATATACAAATATATATATATATATTTATTTATTTATTAATATATATATATATATATAATTTTTTTTAAATGCATCTCTCAACTCTAGTAATCCTGCACACCTTGTAAGAAAATGCAAATGTCCGCTACACAATCTATATTCAATCAAAAATATTATTGCCTTGCAAATTTTTCGACGTGTATATAAATAATATAATTAAACAAGCGTTAATTGCGCGGATGTTAGAAGATAAGACAAGTTCATTTTAATGATTTCCTAAAAATTGTTCATCAAATATTTATAGTCTAGAAAAAGGTATGCGAGGCTACTAGTGATGACGGCCGTAGATCAATTTTTCCATTATATGCGAATGGAGTTGTGATCCATATGAGTCTATTTGACTTCGTGCACTTTTGATGCTTTTAAAAAGCCAAGACAAGTTAGTTTGCGTGACTGATAGTAGGTTTGCTATTTGTGAGAATAGTTATTGAATTTATCTCATTCTCGCAAACTGAATTAAAATATTTGCTATTGCCACCCACGTAATAAATGATTGTTTACTGAAAACGAATTTTCATAACTTGAAGCGCTTAGATTGAATAAAAATAATTTTAAGGGTTCCCAATAGAAACGAAATCGGTCTACTGGACGAATTGCCTTTTCCACACTACAGAATACCTAGTTTACACTGACAAATGTATGCACATAATGGGTCAGGTGTTTATATAAATTTCGCATCCTTGATAAAATTTATTTTCACCGCCCGCACAACCAATGCTTGTTTAATTATATAAATGTTCATTTCAATACCACTTCCCCATTGAACGTGGTCTCTGTTCGATAATGTCAGATTAGGGATAGTTAGTTGGAACATTAGGGCTAAATGGATGCTATATAGGCACTACCTAAAGGAAAGACTAACCAAGGTAGTATACAACTGAAAATTGTGTGTAGTGTGCGGAAGGGTGGCTCAGCGGTTAGAGCATCAGATTCCGAAGGAGATGTGCCCAGGTTCGAGCCCTGGCCGCGGTAAATTCTGGCCAGTACGTGATGAGTTACAAATAGGGAAGAAACCGGTCTACTAAATTAATTGCCTTTTCTACACTATTAAATTATTAGTTTATATTGACAAAATGTAAGTACTTAATGGGCCAGGTGTTTATATGGAGTTAGCAACCTTGATTATATTAAATTTAATCACCTCCCGCGAAACCAATACTCGTTGAATCAACCAATTGACTTGAATATGGTTCATTAAATCCTCAAACAAATAGCAAAATTTATTCAACTGTTTGAAGCATGTTCTTGTTAAAGCCCACTTGGCAGTTTAAGAAGAGATAGATAGATACAGTGATCAATTTTCTATCGCCGGATCTGTATTTCTCGTCATAAAATCAACAACCATCTGTCTAAAATAAGCTGGTCTTCCTCTTGTCTGCAATTCTTTATGAATATTAAACATTATGAAGCAGAAAATTGGAGACCGTCAGTCATAAAAACGTATTCTTTTAATTAATAGAACCAGGAGCATATTTACTAATTAGAAAAAACTTAAACTATTTGACCCACGACTAGAAAGGCGAAATGAGTTGGGTGCTTATCGCAAGGAAACTTGATTTAAAAATTGTAATCTCAACCAACGCATTTGAACAATATTCAGTTTTAAAGCCTGATTATTTAGCACCCACAAATTTGTTACTCCTTTGCGAACGGTGTCTATGAAAATTAAATAAATGCATAAGTTAATCATATGATTGCCAGTGAGAAACAATTTATCTGATTTTAGGTTTGGGTGAGTAGTTCAACATTGTTGAACTGGCAGAAAATATCGAAGTTATGAATATTTTAACGATTACTGGTGAATTCAAAACATCACATAATAATATACTTCAAAAGGAAAGCAATGAATTCAATTTTCGGTAAGCCCGGGACACCTTCTAAAATTTTGTATGTAATAAAGATTGATTTATAAATGAAGATTTTACGAGAGCATAAATAGCGTCGTTACAAATTCGGCTTCTCCTTCTTTAATTGTTGATATATTTATTTCTATATTGAAACGAAGTACGGAGATCTACAAATTATAGGTAAATTTTCACCCGTTACGTTAACGATATATATATATATATATATATATATATATATATATATATATATATATATATATATATATATATATATGGGCGGCAACTATTCTGACTCTGGTTTTTATTCTATTTCAAGTTCTGGATAATTAGTACGTATATATGCGTCTTTGTCTATGCGTGTGTGTGTCTTTTTGCATGTAGGGGTCTTTCACAACTGAGACATATACGTATATACATTTTTTAATAAGCCAAAGCAAGAAATAAAAGTAAAATCGGATCCGACTACTTGCCACCCACATAATCAAATGAAAACCCAGGGTTTATATAAATGAATGATTGTAAAGTGAAGTTTTGTAGTCTGGAAATATATATATATATATATGCACATTTGGTCCGTGAAGTCTTACGCATGTAGCCGTAATATTAAATGATATAATGAATTAGAATCCCAATATTAGGTTTACAAGCTAAAGTAGGAAGGACGATAATTAGGATTGTTTTTTGAGCAATAATTAACTGATGTATTTTCACTTGTACCTAAGAATCAAGCCAACTTTTTTAAAAGAAAGATTTTATTCTGCATTAAAATTCACATGTTTTCCATCCGGCTAATCTTTCAGGAAGTCCCATTAAAACTTGCACTATCTTTAGTAAAAAAAAGATATTCCCATTGCAAGTTCGCTTCCATCACTATTTCAATTTTTATTGTTACATTTATTCAAACATCTACAGCTAATAAAAAACATATTTTGTAGAAAATGCGAATAAACTAAGCGTTGCTTTTTAATTTAAGAACAGAAAAATATGCGAACATGATTTAATATTTAAATACTGTTTGTTGCGGAGAACTAATATATATGCAAGTATGCATTAGGTGTTGCGAACGTAGTAAAAAATTAGTTCAGTCGTGACCAGAAGGATAAACCAAAGGGAGCATGAACGGAATGTACAATCTCATGCACATTCGTTTCGTGCTTACTGGCAACTCAACAGTAGGAGCCGGTATTACGCCCTTTGACCACTATATATTTGGGTGAAGAATGTGAGATAATAGGACGATACAATCTCCTAGCTAACATCATATAAAGTCTCGACAATGCGCATTCAACGCTAACTCATTCTATAATATATATATATGACGTCCGATTATCCCACATTCTTCACCCAAATATATAGTGGTTTAAGGGCGTTATACCGGCTCCTACTGCTGAGTCAACAGTAAGCACGAAACGAATGTGCATGATATTATTCTTTCCGTTCATGATTTAATATTGACTGAAAAAATACATTAAACAATAATTGCTTTCTTGGGCTGTAGTAACAATTCTTTAAACTGACTAGCGAAGATCAACCCGCATTGCTTATTTATGTTGTTTGACGACTGGTTAAATACAATGGGATTGCTGTTAACTTCAAGCCCGCAAACTTGATTTTTTATAAATACATATTTCGGGCTCATACCATGTAACCTATCCAAAGCACTCTTAAATAATATTTATTTTGATTTCTAGTAATTAAACCGCTCTAAAAGTTATTTATGGTGTAATTTTATAAGCTTACATTTTACATTTCTAAGGTTATCTAATGAATTTGTAGGCAAATCGCTTTTCTACTACACGCCATGTGTTAATTATATTTTTTCCAGGGAATAAATTTATTTAAAATTAGAAAATAAACAATTGATAAACGTTAAAATTTATACGGTTAAAATTTTAAACAGGATAAAAATCTATGTATTCCTGTGGTGGAATATCCGCACGGTTAAATATAAAATAACTTTACTTTAAACTTTCTTTGAATGAAACATCCACACACGTATTTAGATTTGCTCTGCGAAATCAAAAGCTTTTGAATTTATACTTGTTTTCTATTTTGAACAGAGCATAAGTACATGTCTAAATAATTCGACACTCAAAATTTATTTATGGAAATAATTTTGTCTAGCGAAACAACGCAGAAATATAGGAAATTACGTTAATTTTACATAATTGTTGTTTGTCGAAAATAAGTTGATTGTTCTCGTGCAATTAATTCGCGTGTACAATTTTCCACTATACATCCTAGCCCTTCAAAATGAACTAATATCAAAATACGTTGTAGCAACTACTTAAGTTCTTTCAATATCACTTTTAAAAACTTGCCATTTCTATTAATTTATCAATTTGCGAACCTTGTAATTTGCTTAAAATCAATTAAGCCAACCAATGTCCCAAAAAATTGCTGAGGTAAGCTCAAGTTTGACTCTTTTAAGAAATACGAGGCATTCAATATTTCAGTTAAATACTGTTTGTTGTGGAGAACTAATATATATGCAAGTATGGATTAGGTGTTGCGAACCTAGTAACAAATTAGTTCAGTTGTGACCAGCAGGATACACCAAAGACAGCATGAACAGAAAGTATAATCTCATACACATTCGTTTCATGCTTACTGGCGACTCATCAGTAGGAGCCGGTATTACGCCCTTTAACCACTATATATTTGGGTGAGGAATGTGGGATAATAGGACGGTACAATCGTCCTATTATCCCACATTCCTCACCCAAATATATAGTGGTTAAAGGGCGTAATACCGGCTCCTACTGATGAGTCGCCAGTTAGCACGAAACGAATGTGCATGAGATTATACTTTCCGTTCATGCTGTCTTTGGTGTATCCTTCTGGTCACAACTGAACTAATTTGTTACTAGTTACCTAGTACATACTTGCATTCTATATTTGTTTTAAATTTGTTTGTAAACACATAACCGAAGAGAAGCAATCAGCATTTACCCTAATCAGGAAATTTACAGGCCACTTATTCTTGAAAACTGAAACTTCACGAATAAATTTCAACGGACAAACGTAACACTGACTAGATAAAAAATAACCTTCCGTATGAAATAGATTGGTCATTACTGCAAGCAGAAGCATGGACTTACAAAATAATCTTTTTAAAATTAAACCAGGTAAGATGTTTAAATGCAATGAAAAATGGTTTTATGCATAATAGATATTAAACTTAGTTTGTACACGTTGTTCTTTGTGGATTAAAATAAATTTAACTTACTAAAATACATTTAGGTAAGCATATTTTTTCCCGCATCTCCACCGATTGTTAATCGTTTATCTGTCCTTTTGACAAATACATTATTAATGTCTTTAATCTTTAAAATAACTTTTACAAAATTTCTTTGTTCCGTTGCCAATTTATTGTAAATACTAAGTAGCAATTAAATTATTGGCGTAAGAACCGACAGACAACCCGCAATCGCATGATAATTGCTAGAAGCCCTTTATCCAGCTCAGGTGACTTTTCAGTTTTAATCTACAAATATTTTTCTAGAAAAACATAATAATTTTTTTAAACTGGAATGATGTTTTTAGTCAATTCTAAATTGTTCCGTTCTGTACTTAAACAAACACGGGTTGCGCGGGCAGTGGTAACAATTATTGTAATCAAGGTTGAGATATTGATATAAACACCTGACACTAATTGCTTACATTTGTCAGTATTAACTAAGAACTGTATAGTGTGGAAAACGCAATTCATCCAAGAGACCGGTTTAATGCTTGTTGGGAACTCACCACTGGCCAGTACGAGATGAGTTCTAAATAAGAACGAAACCGGTCTACTGAATGAATTTCTTTTCCTAGACTGTGCGACAGGGTGGATCAGTGTTTGGATGCAAGATTCCTAAGCCGATATGCCCAGATTCGAGCCCTGTCCACGGCAAATTCTGATGAGTTTACATTTTGGACGAAACCGGTCTAATGGATGAATTGCCTTTTCTTCACTATACAATTCATGGTTTACACTGACAACTGTTAGTAATTAATGGGTCAGGTGTTTATATCAAGATCGCAACTTTAATTTTAGTAATCGTACTTTAATTATCTCGTCACCAGTTTTAGGGATAACGTGATCGCCTTGAAGAATAGTCACTTGTTTGTCAATTTGAAAAATACCCTTTTCTCGGAAAAGCTATAGCCTAACGGTCAGACTGTATTTCAAATACCGATTATTTGTTGTTTGAAACCAATAATTGACATTTAACATAATAATTCGGTTGACGTGCTAAACTAAGCACCTAGCATACCTGTAGTGACATATCTGAAGATATTCATTTTGTTCCAAACTTTTTGCCTTAAACATAAAAAAGTGACATACATTTTTTTAGTTTTACACCTGATTAATTGGAAGATAAAACCTACCTAAAAAAGAGATTGTTTTTTAATAATAGGACTAAACTTATTTTCTTATGTTTTACAATCAGTTCACCTTTATCCTTTTACACGCCACAAACTATTATTTTGACATTGTAATAATAAGATATACGTGAAACGAGAAGAGCAAACCATAGCTAGAAATTCTTTTAAACTCACTGAATATAATGCTTAGTTATGGTTTTTCTGTATTTGAATAAAAATCATAATACGTTGTAGCTAATCGTCTGCAGTTTCTCATGTAACATTTTTATTAGGCCACCTTTATTCATGCAATGGTCATAAACAGTCAAATTCAAATAAATACCTAACTGAGATCGTCACTTATAACAGAAACGTTTACAAGCTTTACATTTAAAGTTTTTAGAAGAATTTTTATAATGCCGGTAAGGATACAGAGTAGAGATGGTGTCTGAAAAATATCGAGTGAGTTTCGCCATTGTAAAACTAAATCTTTCGTATGAACTATAAAGTCTATTAGCTAAATAATAAAAATTCCCTTAAAAATGATGATTCGTTTATGCAGCTCATGTAATTTACAATGCACACAAAAAAGTACCTTTTCTTTCAGTAGATCAGTAGCTGCTTGTCTGTAATGGGCATCCTAAAAATTTAAAAAAATGTTATTAAGATAAAAAAATAAATCAATATATTCCTATATTCAGTAAAATATTAACGAATATATTTTTAGTTTCTTATATCTTTTGCCGATGTTGCCAAAAGATTGTGACTGTTGGAAACAAATGAAACCAATAATTATCGCCCAAATGTTTAACAATGCTTAAAGAACATTTGTAAAATTGTTGAAATTTTCCAATAATCAGCAAAGACAAACACCAAAATCTATTTATTTTTTTCTTCTTGAATTGTGGCTTAATGTTTTCCGTTCATACCTGCATAAAGGTACAAACAGTTTGTGCTGTTTTTAATGTGTTTTTGAATGCAGAATTTCAGAGTAGATTAGTCGACATTCAAATTACTTCTAAATATATATGCCAACAATGCCTCTTATCTTAATGTAGAGATTATTAGGTTTTTACAGCTTTTAAAATTCAATCGCCAGGTACCTATTTCTTGTTGAAAACGCGTAAGCGACTGTATTATATTTACTAATCAAAGCAAAGAGGTAAATGTAAAAATTGCAATAAGGAAATATTAAGTTGCATCATTTTTAGAATACAAATTGAATATGTTATTTGGTAAAATTGATCAAACTCTCATATTCATTTTAGACCTTAGGCACACGTATGTAAACCATAAAATCTGTTTAAAGGAAATATTAAGCGCGACAGGATATTTAAAAATTATGTGTTTTATTATCCACAAACACCGTTGTATTCCCGTCAACGATTTTGCTTCCGATATTTTGACGTTCGTTTTTGAATGACTTTTCCAAAGGTCTGCTCATCACAAGAATTTTTGAAAAGCAATAAATATTGATTTATTAGACGGCTCAAAGTCTTCCCATTATAAAACCCTTAAAAAAGGCATAATAAAAAGAAAACTGAAATATCAGAAATGAAAATACTGGAGAGAATTCAACAGAGTTTTTAGATAACAAAACCCAGCTAAATGTAAGCCTGATTTTAAAGGGTATAAAATGACAAATTTTCAATCTATAGCCAGGGAATGAGCAAAAATGAAACGATGTGGCTCTACATACGTAAAAGCGTGTATGCTTTCGAGAAAAAGAGAATAATTCCAAATACAATTCAGTAATACTGCGGAGCTACTTATTCTATGGAATAAATTAAAAAATAAATGAAACACTTGGTTTTCCAATCATTTATACCAAATAAAGCCGGTTAATAGAATGTATATACAATAGACAGGAAATCATGAGCTTTTTGAATTTAATAAAGCATTCAAAATGATTGCAATTATATGCTTAGCCAAAGTTTATTTGAGCATACTCAAAATAGCCTATTTATTTTAATATATATATATATATATATATATATATATATACATATATATACATATATAATGCTTATGATTTTACTTTTTCAACATAATTTTAAAGAAAGCATAAGAAATACACGAAACATCTCTTTCAAAATTCCTCATAAATTATCTATAATTGAATGACTTTTATTCTTCGACAAGAAAAAAACAGCAAATTGACGACAGAATGATTTTGAGACAAAAAATCGCCCAATCATTTATTAGCATCGCCTTAAGTTCTGAATCAATTTCGAATAGGATTGTCTAAATTTGATTTCAATTTGCTTATTCAGTACGCATATGTTGTGCAATCGCATAGAATAAATAACAATTAATCGTGTACAAAAACATAAATTTATTACAAAGCAGGTGCACACATCCCAGCTAATCAAGCCGCCTTCTTTTCGATAGAAATATACACGATTGTAATATTTGGAGCTTTATAACATCAATTTGATAAAGTGCTGAGACAAGTACATACAAACACGCTCAAAAAGTCATCAGTTTGAATTAAAATAAAGTACTAACTTTTTTGTTTATCTGTCTATCAGTTAAGGATGCTGCAAATAAAAGCTTCCGTTTTGTGCAACTCGTTTGCGTTTTTTATTTCAAAATTGCTTATAAATTCTCCTGATTTAGCTTGACTTTTATAAACAATGTTTTCAGAAATAGTGACAACGTTCCTCCTTTGGGCTGTACGGCCCATATATTACACTGAGTTGATAATGTATGTGTACAAATAAACTATTCTCGATTGCTTGATTGCAGGCACTTGATCCATCATTGCCGAGTTTAGCCGGTGTTTATGTTGTACAAACATCCGTTGTGTTTTAGGCATCCAAAAATTCCCTGTTGCTCTAATCTTTTTAGTATGTATTTCGGCAGATACGTACATTTTAAAATGTTTTCTGATATTTGTCTCCTTTAGTTTCGCTATAGCTTTATTTCATTTCTTCACTGTATTTACAATATTTCCAATTTTTAGCATTTACTTTATTCAGAACATATTTTCTTTAAATCTAAGGACAAATCGAGTATTAAATTTCCCTTTTTTGAAATTTGGAAAGCAATGTCGTAATAGACGTACTGTCCAGTCTATGTCTGATTTAGATATAATTCCCTTTTTACACTACCATCTATCTGTATTCGTAACAATACTCCCGACAAAGACAGTTTGTTAGACTGAGGATCTCACGTTTGTGAGTAAACTGACATTTAAGTTCCATTGTGTTGGTATCCTTTACAGAATCTGTATATATATCGCATTGTATGAAGTTAGATTCACTACTGCAGGTTAACACATTGTATAGTAGATTGTAACATCTTATTTTCCCACATTCCTTACCAAAGTATATAGTGTGTAAAGGGCATAATGCCGACTCCTACTGATGAATCACTAGTAAGCACGAAACGGATGTTCACGCGATTATATTTTCCGTTCATGCCGTCTTTGGTGTATCCTTCTGGTCATATTTGAACAATTTTGTTATTAATTGCGTAACTCTTAATATACAATTGCAAAAACAGTAATAAACAGTTATGTTCTAACCAATTTCTAAATTCACAGGAATTCTTTTTTTATTTTTGACATTTTGCTATTTATAACAGAAGTCAGCTTTGAGGCCGAGAACGCTCCAATTGTCCTATTGAAGGCTAACGTGAATATAACAGCAAGTCCTCGCAGAAGTAAATATTAATAATTATTAATAATTGTTTATAATTATTATTAATAATAAAATATTTATTATTAATAATAATAAGTAATTAATACATATCTTGATTCAGTTTTACTAAATAGACGCACTTTATGCGAGCAACCTCCTACACAAAATCGATAAAGAATAAAGCATTTTTGTTGAGCAAAATAACTTAATCTGAAAGATTGGAAAACTTTGGAAGAATATTGTCTGCACAAATGAACACTCTGGCTGCGGAATTAGAGATAATTAAGCCTAGGCTATAAATGACAAGTATTGTTAACTCTGAGGGAAATTGCGTAAATAACCCAACCAATATTTGTGAAGTCAAAACTATTGCACTTTATTTACGAAATGAATAGTGTGGCGAACACAACTTTTTGAAAATTAATCTGAACTGCCTGCTGGATTATATTTAGATCTTTCATCAGTTAGTGGTATGACGTGGTCACCCTTGACATTATTAATGACAGGGAGTAGCTCGTTTCAACTTATTTTTGAGACTTTGGTATGCGTGCATTTAGACCCTATCCGTGCGAAATCTTCTTGGTATTTTGAGACGTCATACAACTTTATAAATTTATTCAGATTTCACATAGCGATTCTTTGTTGACTTCCTTAATTACACACCATATTCACGATACACAGTCTCTAACTCGTCTTAAATTGCTTACGAGCCATATGCGCCACGGGCGGTCCCATCCGAGGAATATTTTGTTTAATGAATTGTCTTGGATATCTGAGTGCAATGTTGATTGATCTTATGGCTATATATATATATATATATATATATATATATATATCTATAGATACATAAGACAAAACTGTACTTTATTGGAATAACTGTGTCTTTTTCTACCGGTATCTACAGCCATTGTTCTGGATTCGTTAGTATATTCGTTCATCCAATCCCACTGTACATTTGTCGTAACCAATCTCCTCTTCGTTATGTTAGCCTTTATTTTGCGCAATTTAGACCACTCCTTTTGCGTAACGTCATTTGGTGTGTCATCGCTTTCATTGTAATTGCGTCCGTAATTTTTTGGTGAGTCGTATTTTGCGAAACGTTGGTTATTTTTGAAGGTCTGTCAGTTATGTCTTTGTTCCAGTCCAATTTAATTTCTTTTTGAATTAATTTCTGCACGTTTAAGCAGGGCTTCAGCTTATTAATTGCAATAGCTTCAAAAGCCAGAAGCATTTTCTCTGTTTTTGCCTTGTAGAGAACTGAAAAATTGTTACTACTAACAGCATGACCTGTGAGTAGTACATGCTCGCAAATTGCTGATTTTTGTGCAGGAGCTGCACCCCTCTTTAATAGTTTTTGAGGGAGATGCTGATTTATTCTAGTTTCGAGCCTCTTTTTTGATCTGCCGATGTACTGAGCGTTGCAGGTACATTGAAATTTGTATACAGACAAAGGTGTTGACGTCACAGAGAGGCTATCTTTTTCATTCGTGCGCATCAGTTTTGTTGTGTTGAACACCACTCTCACCTGTATTGATGGAAACTGTGCTTTAGTCGCTCGAATTACTTTTCGTTTGAAGATTTCCGCTGGAAGATCACCTCCAAAGGGAACACTAAGCGTTACTCTCTGGGGAGTTTTGTTTTCCTCCAAATTGGCCTCGATTTTGTTGCGTTGCCTCAAGTTGTATTCGATGAACCAGTCCGGATAGCCATTATTTCTCAACGCTTCGCGAAGCAAATTTAGCTCTACTTCAATGTTGTCCGGTGAACAAATCCTGCGTATTCGTGTGCCCAAATTTATTATTAGGTTCCTTTTGTACGCCCTTGGCACACTACTCATATAATGGATATATTGTCCAGTCCAGCTTGATTTCTTGTGAACTGACCTTGAGAGAGTACCTTCTTCATCTCTCGTTATTCCTACATCTAGGAAGGATAAATATCCGTCTTTTTCTTCTTCTATTGTAAACTTGATTGCCTGGTCTACCTTGTTTATGTGATGTAGCAGTGAATTTGTATCTTCATCCTTTTCAACGACCATGAAAGTATCGTCAACGTAGCGCACGTAAAAATGAGCTCCATTGATAAATGGTTTTAAACCAGTTGTTTCTAAATGGTGCATGTATATGTCTGCCAATACTGGTCCAAGAGGACTACCCATACCTATGCCGTCAATTTGTCTGTAGAAGACTCCTTGGAATACGAATTGTACGTTGGATGTGCATAATAGAAGCAGTTCTCTCATGTCGTCCACTTCTATCAGTGTTTCCGCTCCTGATGATCGTATATATTCACATAGGATATTTATAGTTTTATTTACTGGAATGCTAGTAAAGAGTGACTTTATATCGAGGGACACCATTTTCCTCTCTTTCAAATTTAGGTCGCGAATTTTTTCTACAAATTGAAAGCTATCCTGTACAACGTGGTCTATTCTTCCTTTCATGATAGGTTTTATAATCCGGCATAATAGTCTGGCTGCCCTGTGCTGTGGGGAATTTATCATAGAGAAAATGGGCCTGAAACCCGGAAGTCTTTCATTGTTGGTCATTTTGTGAACCTTAGGCAACCCATATAACATCGGTTGTGTTGAACCTACGAGCTTGGCATGTTTTCATTCTGCAGTAAAAGCATTTTTGTGCTCTATGTCGATTCCTTGTTTAGCCTTGACCTTCGAAATAATTCGGTTTAGAATCTTCGTTATGGAATTTTCTAATTTTGCCGTAGTGTCGCGTTTAAATTTGGATTTGTCATTCAGAATTTGTAACATAAAATTATATATATATATATATATATATATATATATATATATAATTTTTGAGGAAAAGAAAATTCATTTGATAACAAATTCTGTTTATTGTGGATAATGGCCGTTATTTCTCGAGAATACTCAGATGCATATTGCAATCTTTATATTTATACATTCTGAGTTTTCATTTGATTAAGAATTTGAGAAATAATCTCTACTGAATATCACTGTAGTTCTCATTCAATTAATCTAATGAAAACTCAGAATGTATATAATTAAAAGACTGCAAGTTGCCTCTGTGTACTTTTTTTAAATAAACCGGCTATTTTCAGCTATAAACGTATATTTTGCGATTAAATGTTCCTGTCTCTCCAAAATATATTGTGAAATAGTCAGAGGCTATGGACATCATGAACAGTATATATATATATATATATATATATATATATATGTCATTTTTTAAATTGAAATAATATTGATTGTGATCCACAGTAATTAATCATTAAGTATTCAGTAGGAATAAAATCATATTTAATACTTGGAATTAAATTTATTTGTGAATATTTTGGTACAGTTTTTGATAGCAATATATCGCAGAACTGTTATGCAGAACAACTTAAATTACGCGTTGAGTAAACGTGAATTTTCAAGTCAAGGAATTAAAGTTTGCTGAGGCCGTATTATTATATATTCCACATGAGTGTATTCCCTTGGTTTTGCATTGACCTGTTACTAAATATGTCTTTGTGTGTCACCTGTGTAATACGTGTATGACATTCGGTCATTTGTTAAGCGTCAGCTTGTTGCAAATCTGAGTTTTTGGTTCTGAATTTTCCGGTTCGGTGTAGTAGGTGATTGGTTTACAGTTTCTGTTTGTATCATGATCAGACCGAAAATATTCACAAATAAATTTACTTTCATTTTTTTCAATGGGTGGGAGGAGAATCATATTTACGTATTTACAGTAGTCAAACTAGAGTTTTAAGCCAAATTATGTGTTGTCTTGGCAAACTTGAACAGAAATATGTGGCTGTTTTCGGGCAGAATTAAATGACAGCGAATAACTACGCTTTTCTCGATATCTAAGTATCCTTCTGGTGATAGTTTGCTTTCCGACAAAGTTTCGTCTTTTGGTTATCATGTGTACATATAACACCGGAAGCATCTTTCATGCCAAGGTGTTGCTGAGTTTTGCTGTGGAATTCCAATATCAACGAGACGTGTGCAGACATTACTTTTGGACGCTTTCTAGTTGTGCAAGAAATGCGTCCACATTTTGTAAATTATTTCGTTTATTATATATATATATATATATATATATATATATATATATATATATATATATATATATATATATTCTTTTGAAATAGAACTTTAATAAAATTCATTGTACCCTTCTTATGTTTGCAAAAACAAAAAGAAATTTTATCAGATATAAGAAAATTTTCTTTCTCTTGGTCTTCTCAAATATCTACTAATGAACATACCTTTATATATAAATTGGAAAGCAAAACAAGATAGAAATATGTGAACAAAGCGAGTGTGAAAAATAGAAACGCAATTTGATTGGTTTCTATTTTTCACCTCGCTGTTCATATTTCTACCTTGTTGCTTAATTATATAAAGATATGTTCATGAGTAAATATTTGAAGATTGAAAAAGAAAGTTTTCTATATATCTGATAAAAGTTCTTTTGTTTACACATAAAATGAATATATATATATATATATATATATATATATATATATATATATATATATAAATGGTATTGGTTTTTATATCAAGATGGGATCATTGATTTAAATAATTCAACGGGTTTTACGAAAAATAAATTAGAAGCATTTGCGCGGATTACATCATTATTATCATTGTCAACACACGAAAATGCACAGTTATGTAAGCAATTTACATTATAATCTAAAGACCCTCTGTTAGTTTTAAAAAAACGACTTACAACACAAAATGAACGTGATACTACAGACAACGTCATTGAAATATCAGCACACATGCAATAGTAAAAATAACGACAACCTGCTCCAAGCACAAACGTTGAATGGAGCTACAGGAATATTTGTTGTGAAATGTTTTCTGTGCCACATTATGCTAATTATATTTCAGCCCCACTAATCAATAATTAAAAATGCACTTAAATCAGAAAATTGGCAAAACGATTAAAGTTTTAATGTTATCTAAATTAACCCCTTTTTTTGGTCAAATAGACTCAAGCAATTTTTTGTATTACAGCTAAACAATGTTCTTTTCTCACGCAGGATATTAAGTTCAGCTAATTTCATGAATTTCATACGAAAATTCTGAAGTAATTCAGTGTTTATAGCGTAAATTTATTGTAAAAAACTGCTTTGTAAACAAATAATGGACAGAACGTTAGAGCATCTGATTCCAAAGCAGACGTGCCTAGGTTCTTTAAGTAAACACCAATCCCATTGTATTTAACCAGTCGTCGAACAACATAACAAAACTACCGCCAGCCGCAACGCACTGACGCGTTTTGACCTTCCTTGATCATCATCAGAGTACGACGGAAAACTGACTATCGAGAATCAAACCGCATTGAATATATATGGAAATCAAATTTAGATATGCTGTTCTCACTTCTAGCAGTCTCGAATTTATTGAAAGTGACTGGAAAGGTCGAAACGCGTCAGTGCGTTGCGGCTGGCAGTAGTTTTGTTATGTTGTTCGACGACTGGTTAAATACAATGGGATTGGTGTTCACTTCAAGCTCGCAAATTTGATTTAAAGAATTGTTACCACCACCCGCGTAATCAATTATTGTTAAATTGCATTGCCTAGGCCCTGTCCGCGGCAAATTCTGGACAATACGTGATGAGTTCCCAATAACAAACTTGATTAAAGTAGGCAGTTCAAGAGGGCCATATTTTTCGTCAGACGCAGACACAACTGATGCGTCAGCTCGTTTGATAATAGTTTAATATATAAATTGAATTAACACAAATAAAGTGTACTGGTTAAACAACATTAAACCGTTGGTACAAACGCCACTATATGTCAGCTTACCTTCATTAACTTGGCGAATCGTGGCATACATTTGTTGGTTTTTTCTTGTCTAAAAATTAAATTACAAAAGCGCAGCATCTTTAGACAAAAACAAGAAAGGAATACTATAGTTAACTGGAAACTTACGAAGCAGCGTGCTGACAAATAATCTAATAATAAAACAAATATTTAGATATCATTTGAATTATTAAACCTGATTTCCAACTCCACAAAAATCCTTCATGCGAAACGAAATAAATTCAATTTCAGCTAAGGTTGTTCATTTTAAATTCTGCAATGCACTAATTTGTATTCCGTTTTTCAAGCTGTTTATTGCTCCGTCTACCAAGAGATCTTATGAAGGAAAAACAACGATTTCCATAGGAATAATGAAAAGGCCTCATTAACGCTCTCAAAAAAGTGTTTCGATTTGTATTTAATTTCAGAACAGTACAGGTACACCCAAGAAGTTATAGAAAATCAAAGACAAATCTAAAGAATAGTGATGTATTATTCAATACCTTGTAATGCGCGTTACAACCCAACGAATATCAATTTTATCAGATCTGGTTTTCCTTAGGGTCACATATACGATTTCTGGTTTTAGACAATCATTCTCTTAACTGTGATTTTAAAAACAATCTCTGTTAGTTTCAAGCAGTTTTAATTGAGATTTCTTGAACTGCAATTTTATTTGTAATTAATAGGGTATTGTTTAAGAATAACACACAACCGCAGTAATACGCAGGTAACATGCAGTGTATTTATGTGTCACAACGCTCAAAGCCAGGATTTATACATGTTGTGTGTATTTAATCGTTTATCCGAAAACACTGACTGTTCTGCTATGACATTCTGGATTTATTCATTGTGTTTATTATGACTTTGCTTTTGTGCCTAGATATTAACTTTGCGTTAACAATGTTTTATTATGTTGCCGTCTAGAGCACAGTCAATATTGACCAACAGTGAATTTTAATTTATTTTGCAACCTTGGTCATAACACACGTATGATAATTCGACTTAGCCTTCTCACATCACCCATTGGAAAAGAGTCTGAGATGGATCATAAGCACGCCCCTCGAAACCCATTTCTTCCGATGTCTGCTACCAGGCATATGTAGGAATGGCATAGCATAGCTAAATAAACAGCTACCCCGCAAAACCTCTTACAATAACCACAATACCTCCTACAACCTAACTAACCACCACAGTTAAATATATTATCCTACATTCGACTTTTGTTACACTCATGACAAACATTTTTCGGCTTTAATAATAGGATTTTAAGACGAAAATGTTTAACAATTATCGGTCCAATTTTATTACAAAAATAATTGAAAATAAACGGTATATTCATATAAAAGCACACAAATTTAAATTAAGAAAACAAGCCAACAGTTTATATATTTAAACGAACATTGGTTTCGCGAGCATTGATTACATTCACTATAATCAAGGTTGCGAACTTGATATAAACACCTTACCTACTAAGTACTTACACATGTCAGTATAAACCGAGAATTGTATAGTGTACAAAAGGCAATTCATCCAGTAGACCTGTTTCGTCCTTATTGGGGAGTTATCACGTACTGGCCAGAATTTGCCGCGGATAGAGCTTGTTTGCAAGTAAGAAACATAACGTAACATTCTCTACATAAATCTCAGTCTCTCTCACTCTCTCTATCTCTTTCTCTTTCCATTGGCAATTCTTGCCATCCGGGTATATTAAATCATCGATGAATTAATTAAATAAAAGAACACATAATATGAACATATAGTCTACATTTCAAAAAGTTAAACCAAATTATAACGTTTGCAATTCGTATAGCGTGACTAGTCTAAAATAAAGAACATAAATATACATTATCTGAGTCCTTCAACAGAAAGTATAAATAATGAGATTCTAACGCCAATAACCATTTGAGCGATCTATAAACAATAAAAATAGGATACAATTTAACAATAATTGTTTGCGCGGGTGGTGGTAACAATTCTTTAAATCAAGTTTGCGAGCTTGAAGTAAACACCGATCCCATTAAATTTAATCAGTCGTTGCGGCTGGCGGTAGTTTTTTATGTTGTTCGACGACTGGTTAAATACAATGGGATTGATGTTTACTTCAAGCTCGCAAACTTGATTTAAAGAATAAAAATAGAAGCATTGGCAATTATACACATATCGTCAAAGTTCGAACAAAAACTATAACATAATGAAGATGACGCTTATAAACGAGATATTTAGTCTGTTATATATGTAGATTAATTTTATTCTTGTAGGTGCAAAGAACTAATTTCCGTTTATCAGTCACTTTTTTCCTATATGTACAGAACGCTTATTTCAGATTGCTAGACTTGTTTGTCGCACGACTAAATTTTAGTCATTCTATTCTTGTGTGTACATAATACTATTTTCAGTTAATTGATGTTCCTAATGTTAGACCATGAAAACTGCTCATTTTGGTACACTAGGTCATTCTTATAGAACGGTCGTTTTGGTTTTTTTAAAAATTATTGTTAAAATTGGTTATCGTAAAATGTGATCAACACTCAAAAGGCTACTTGCTTATAAAGGTATCACAATTTCAACCAATGATTACAGTTAAACACTGTTTGTTGCGAGGAACTTAAATATATGCAAGTATGTATTAGGTTTTGCGAACCTAGTAACAAAATAGTTCAGTTTTGACCAGAAGGATAAACCAAAGGCAGCATGAACGGAAAGTATAATCTCATGCACATTCGTTTCGTGCTTACTGGCGACTCATCAGTAGGAGCCGGTATTACGCCCTTTAACCACTATATATTTGGTAGAAGAATGTGGAATAATAGGACGGTACAATCTCCTAGACGAATGTGTAAACCTGTAATAGTGAAGCCAACATAATCTAAAGTCAGCGACAATGCGACTTCAATGCTAACTCACACTATATAATATATATACCGAGTCTGTAAAGGATACTAACACTATGGCTATTGTGTTAGTAACTGATACCTTTTTTGAAATCGATGAGTACCGGATACTAACACTATGGTTTCCGAGTCGGTACATGATACCAACCTGATGGATATAAATTTATGCTAAAGTTCACCCAAATTGAGAATTCCAACAATTTCCGAACACCTGTTACTCCAGTTAAACCATACACTCTGGCCTTCATCAATATCAGTTATCACATTTCGCGGTAAGCATGACATCATTCAATTCAATATATTACAGTTAAATACTGTTTGTTGCGAAGATCTAATATATATGCAAGTATGTGATACGTTTAGCATGAACCTAGTATCCATCAGGTTGGTATCAGTTGTGACCAGACTCGGATAAACCATAGTGTTAGTATCCGGTACTCATCGATTTCAAAAAGGTATCAGTTACTAACACAATAGCCATAGTGTTAGTATCCTTTACAGACTCGGTATATATATTATATAGTGTGAATTAGCATTGAAGTCGTATTGTCGTTGACTTTAGATTATGTTAGCTTCACTATTACAGGTTTACACATTCGTCTAGGAGATTGTACCGTCCTATTATTCCACATTCTTCTACCAATATATATAGTGGTTAAAGGGCGTAATACCGGCTCCTACTGATGAGTCGCCAGTAAGCACGAAACGAATGTGCATGAGATTATACTTTCCGTTCATGCTGCCTTTGGTTTATCCTTCTGGTCAAAACTGAACTAATTTGTTACTAGGTTCGCAAAACCTAATACATACTTCAACAAATGATGGTTGCGAATTTGCATTCTTACTGTGTTAATCGAGGGGACAAAAGACTGCTTTACACATATGTTGCCTACTTTATTGCGATTTAATCGATCGGTCAGCTCGTTCTATCTGTACTGCTAAAAACGGTAATTGAAAAGGATAAAATAGTTTACATCCGCCATGAAATTTCTCTATAATAATTTTATGATATATTAGTATACTCTGACTAAATCTTTATTTAACTGTGACAATGTTATCTTCTCACTGAATTTGTCAAATATATATTGTAATACCTGTTAAAAAATTGAACAAATGAAATTGTAAATCATATGAAGTGTTAATAAAACCACTTAAATACAACTGCAATATTATATTTATGAGCATTTTTAATTTGATAATTAGGATTAGCTCTGTAACAAATAATTGTACCAATCGAAAATATAGAAACAAAGTTACTTTAAAATTATATAGAAGTTCGATTTCCACGATATTTATAACAACGCAAAATATCTCTAAAATGGAACGCAATTACGTATGCATAGCAAGTTTCATCTTAAAGTAGAATGACACCAAATGCAATGCTATAACTTTTAAACATGTTTCCACACATTTACGCTTATCGCATATTTAAATAGAAAACGTCTTAGAGAGAATTGAGTACAATTTACACTGTGCTGAAGAAATTTTCCAATTAACAAATTTAACTAATTTGGACCAATAATCATCATCATCATCATCATCATCATCATCATCATCATCATCATCATCATCATCATCATCAATATCATAATCATCATCATCATCATCATCATCATCATCATCATCATCATCATCATCATCATCATCATCATCATCATCATCATCATCATCATCATCATCATCATCATCATCATCATTATCATTATCATTATCATTATCATTATCATTATCATTATCATTATCATTATCATTATAATTATCATTATCATTATCATTATCATTATCATTATCATTATCATTATCATTATCATTATCATCATCATCATCATCATCATCATCATCATCATTATCATCATCATCATTACCATCATCGTCATTATCATAAGATACCTTAGTAACAGCAATGCAAAAGCCGTCAGTGACAAATGTTCCACTGCCATATACCCTTGATAAACAAAAATAATTTTAATTGAATTATAAATTTTTTTTCATATGAGAAATCAAGTAAAGAAAAGTAAAAATATGAAAATGAATAATAATTTAGAATAAAAATTAGTAAAGGACAGTGATTTTTTAGAGGGGGACCTAATTTATCTGGGTATATCTATCTAGTTAACGAAGAAATAAAGCAATATATACCGCTACACAAAGCCATTATAGAAAATTAAGCTTTAAGACTAGGAAAATTGAGCAATACAGCTTCCCTGCGGTAACCACTGTATCACACCTTAATCACGATTAAACTTCCCAGCAAATTCTTTCTAACTAGGAGAAGAAAGTCACGGAAATGGTTCTACTAGTAATCTGCAACAAGATGGCCACTGATCTTGACTCGATGCTATATCGCATAGGGTGTCCAACGAGGAATTTTGGCCTGCATTTGGACACTATCATGGCAAACGATCAAGTCCCATTTCTACCCAATTGCATTGTGGTTGACTTTAGGTTTCCGTTACGTCAAAAAATGCCAACCTTGTTTCTTGCGTCAATCTGTTGTTGGCTGATACAATAATGCTCTATTGGGCAGTTGAATTCAAAGCATCGCGGTCGATGGCGCTTTATTTTTCGGCCTAATGAGGACTACTTGTTGGCCGATTCAAAAATACGTTCATGAACGTGAACGTTGCCTATTCGTTGTTGGCGACCCATATGTGCAATGTATCTCAAGTAATGGTGGTCAATTTCCTGTAAGCGTCTTAAATTATCAATTCTAAGAAGTTGTCTCACTAGCGTACAATAAAACTGTTGTTATATAAGCATCGTACGCACTACCTTAAAAGTAAAGTAAGATACAAATTATGACCAAAAATTTTTTTTTATATATAAATTGCACAGTACTTATATTTGAAATAATTTCGCCAAGCTTGACTAAAAAATAGTTTTCGTTATTTTATTTCAATTATTTGCGCATCTGTTAAATTTCCACGCATACATTTAGAAGAATCATTTTATCGTTACGCTTTTCATCATTTTATTCGGATATAAAACGGCTTAGCATATTGAATTTGCACGTTATACAACACGCTTAACTTTTAAATTTCCAAGATAATTAATGCCCTCAATTGAATAATAAATGCACATCATTTGACCTATATAGATTAAATTTTATTCACAATACGTGCCGATTTATAATTAAGATTGTAATCGAAAAAGTATCTAACGATAAAAAGAGACTGGTGAATGTGTTTTCGAGTATACTCCATTTAAAGCGTCAATGAGCAAATCTGTGCAGAAAGGTTACAACCTTTTCTGCTAATTAGATCCCATTTGTGTATATATTGATGATAAAATTTGGTTGAATATATTAAACTAAAAACACTGTGAATTAAATAGATACTAGAAAACTTCAATGCGTAAAGCCAGAAGCCCCAAAGTATTAGACAAACTAAAAAAAACCTAGAAGATGTGCGTCAAAACTAAGAATTAATCATGCGACTACTGTCAAGAGGAATATACTGATCACATCATTACCTAACATCGGAACGGAAATAACTGCTCCTTGTTCACATTGACGGAAATTTGAAAACAACTGATGAAAAATCGACACATACAGACGTCTAAAAGACTTATTTCCTCGATTACTGTTGAGGAAAGTAAATATTTTAAAGCATATAAAATACTGGGTCACATTGGTGGAAGTCTTTCTTGTATGGCTACGTTTGCGCCTCATTTCACTGTTAAAGGAAGTTTACAGATAATATCAACGTCTCTGCGACAGAATTCAATTTATAGGTCAACATGTAAATCTCACATTTAAAATAAAAATACTGTTTGTCTGGGTGCGTTATGCTGACACTAGCATATATCACATATTTTAAACAGGAAGCAACAGCTGTTGATGACGGAAATGGAAAATTTTTGAGCAGAACTTATAAATCGATAAGAAGGTAGGATTTATATTTGCAGACAACCGCGTAAAAAGTTTATTTTGACAGTTAGTTTAAAAGATACATACGTGGTCGCAGTCCTAATCTAAATGAAAGCAAACGTTTTCTTACAGAAGGGAACTTAATTTAACTGAAACACAACATTTGTTTTATTAGTGAAATGCTTATAAAACACTCGAAAATGAGTTCTTGTCGCATCGTGCCTATAATTCTGTTTTTAAGGTATTCACGCAATCGAGCAATTGTCATTTCCTTCTCATTGTGTAAAGCAGCTTATTTTTCCTGACAATTATTGTTATGTAAGCTTTTTCTAGAAATAACGCTTGAAGGAAAATAAAATGAGAAAAAAATAACCCAAATGAAAATTTAGACAAAATTAGACAGCTTTCCTTATATTGATTTCTTTATTAGGAAAACAAAATTGATATAAAAAACGTTACTTGACATATTGTGAAACATTTATGAAATTCCTACATTAAATTCATTTGATTATGGCTGTACGGACGAAACAAATGTATACAACAAAAATCATTCGAACAAACCGCAACATCCTTTATATTAAAAGCTAAACTATTATCTACACCGGAAACAAATGACAGTTTATATTTCATTTAAATAATATTTATTTTCCGTAGAAGTGAATCAATATTAAAGTGTATCATCGGCAATTGAACATAAAATATAGACGCTTTGTAAGGCGATATATATTATATTTTCCATGGGATATGTTGGTTTTTAAAAAAATGTTATGCCTGTCTAAAATAGATAAACGGGAAATAAATTGATCAATACGCAGTTGCGCTGCTTTGAATCAAATTTTCATAATTACAATAATGGTCTTAATAGTTAAATCTAAATTTTATGTACCGCGTGTTTCTGCTTTTTGTCAATGTTCATTTTTTTTAAAACAGTATTATTATTAATTAAATTATAAAAGTTTATGTCAATATTAGGTTAGCAAATCCAATCCACTTTTGCCCAATGCAATACATCAAGACAATAAAACTGCGAAATACCGATTGAGTAGTTGTTGAATAAACGTTTGTATCGCCATATCATTGATTAGATTGAAATAAATGTAATCACTGATCCATTGATTATAATGCGCATTTGCAAACTAAGTTCCCTACTGGTCGAGTTTGCAAATTTGCTGATAATTTAAAAATCATCTTTCCAATATATCCAAAAAATATCGAGTTACCTTAAAGCAACAAAACACAAGATTTGCATTAACGGAGAAGCTATTTTATAATCTTAAGGTTGAGAATAAAAAGTAAAAAACGAAAGCATTTAAAATCAGTAATGTTGTGAGTAATGATGTTGTTAAGATTAAACTTCAGCAAGAAATCAAGGATTACGGCATAACTATTCAATGTACAGCTTCTGCAGAGAGACATAATGAAAGAATAGTTAGTTTTGCGAAGAACAGGTGAACACTATTAAAGAGATATATCTTATCGAATGATATAAAATTGCAAATATATATTATTTGGATTAGGCCGATATTAGAATATGCCGCCGAAACTTGGAACACAATCCCAAAAGGTTTGTCAAACAAAATATAATATGTGCAAATAAAGGTAGTAAAACATATTAGTCCCATGTCCTGCATTATGTATGCCAGAAAATTACAGTTCGTATCACTACAATCTTTATGGTTTCGGCTGCTGTACTAGTTTATAAAGGTATTCAATTTGAATCAATGTATGGGACCTTATATGAGTCCAATAGAATAGATTCCCCGAGTAAAAACTAGATCTGGTCATTTAGCGATATCTCCTCCCTAATTGGGAAATATCGCAGTAAAGTGGTTTTCTTTTGCCAAGAGGGCTTAGAGGAACGTCTCCGTTTAATATGTCTTTCAATTATTTATGTTGTAAACTAGGAAAAATATACAATCCTATTTAATTTTTGAATTTTTATTATGACAATACTATCTTGTGGTTAACAAAAAAGAAGGGTCAATGCGATCAGCAACATTTTTTATCTACTATCTGTAATTTTATATTAGAAAAACTATGCATTATATCATCATATTAGCTAACACTACTAATAAACGATTGTCAGTCATGGTTTTCACCTATGCATAATAATACACTCGGATTGTACCTCAATCTTTCCAATTATCGGGTCAGATAGCCACGATGGAAAATCTAAAACTATTTGTATCATTACTTATTGTATAAAACCGATTCATCTAAAAGACTGTTTATTGTCTTTATTGTAATATTTTTGTCAAAAATTGTTATAGCGTAGGCTGTGATTTCAATTCAATATGTTCAGGTGTTGATAAAGCCTATAACAAAATTATCGAGACTTACTTATTTATATAAAACTAAATGGGCATATTTATGTAATGTA